>DF362246.1:11551-40308 GCA_000787875.1 Solanum virginianum
TCCATAAGTGTTTGTCACCATGCAAGTTGACCAGTGATCTTCCATTTCATATTTTGCCTGAATCACCTCCTTCCACAATGCTTGTTCATTGGAGGCTAGTCTCCAAAGCCATTTCATCAAAAGACATTGATTTTGAGTCTTTAAGTTTCTCACCCCTAGGCCTCCAGCTAGGGGTGAGAAACTTATCCTTCCTTCCTTCCTTTAAGAGATCGAAACCGTCAAAAAGTGTATCTTATCCTTCCTTCCTTTTTTTTTAACTCTTCCAATCTATCGATGAACACGCTTTTCGCTCCGTACGGTTTACTGTAGAACTCTATGTGAAAAATTGTTTGTTGAGTTGTTTTTGTCGAGCTCAGTTTTTTTTCGAATTGAAAAACTACTTTTATCATCTCTCGATCGATCGATTTCGTCGCCGTACAATGTTTGTTTGAGCTGTTTTTGTATAATAGGAATCTGAGTTGAAGTCCTTTCATGATCTCTAGCTCACGTCCCACTCTGTCTGATAATCTGAATCCCTTAAGCCATGAGTTCTCTCGAGCTGTTTTCACCATATCACTTAGTCCTTCCGTTGCAATGATGAATAGAAAAGGTGACAGGTGCCTTAGGCCTCTTTGAGCCGAAAAGAGCCTGTAGGAGAGCTGTTGATGAGGACTGAATATTTGACAGTTTGGATGCAGAACTTCATCCATCTTAGCCATTTTCCACCAAAACCTCTTTGATAGAGTGTTTCCCCCAGAAATCGCCAATTCAAGTGATCATATGCCTTTTGTATGTCTAGCTTGCAGAAAATTCCTGGAATATTGCTCCTGGTTCTAGAGTCCACACACTTATTTGCCATGAGGATAGCATCCATTATCTGCCTACCTTTAATGAAAGCCAACTGTTGAGTGTCCACTAGTTTATGCATCACCTTGTTTAGCCTCTCAGCAAGTAGCTTAGATATAATCTTGTATACACTACCAATTAGGCTGATTGGTCTGAAGTCAGTAAGCTCCTTTGCACCTACCTTTTTGGGAATCAAGGCCAGATAGGTTGAGTTAAAGCTTTTCTCAAAAACACATCTCTCGTGGAAGTTCTTAACCGCATTAATCACATCCCCTCCTATGACTTCCCAACAGTGAGTTAGAAGGCCATGGTATAGCCATCAGGTCCAGGTGCTTTGTCTCCGGCACAAAGCTTTACACTCTCCCAAATCTCTTGGTCCTCAAAATCCTTTTGAAGCATTAGATTGTCTTCTTCAAAAATTAAGTGTCCTCCCCTGCAACTACCTGAAGGTCTCCACATTTCAGTTTCAGTGTATAATTCTTGGTAGAAATCCACTATTGCTTTCTTTATAACTTCTTGGTTTTTGACAGCTTCCCCGTTCACCTTTAACTCCTCAATAGAGTTATACCTTTTGTGTGCATTGGCAGTTCTATGGAAGAATTGGTATTATTGTCACCAAGCTTCAGCCAGTTCACCCTTGATCTTTGCCTCCATGAAATCTCCTCGTTGAGGACTCTCTGGTCCTGTGATTCCTCAAGTATGGCGAGTTGGTTGAGTATTTTCTGGTTTTGCAAGGCAAGATTGCCTTGGCTAGACATACTCCAGTCCCTTAATTTGTTTTAAAGCCTTTTAGTTTGAAGGCTAAAACAAAATGAGGTCTCCCTTCACAAGATAGAGAAGTCCACCATTCCTTGACCCTATTTAAGAAGCCCTCTGTATGCAACCACCAATTTTCGAATTTGAAATAAGATTTCACAGGCTCCCAGTTCCCACACTGCAACAAGATAGGAGAGTGATCAGATTTTATTTTCTGTAGAACTGATTCTTCATCCCATTCATTAGACACTAGAAATCTGTCTAATCTAGCAGCGATATCACGTCGATCCCCTTTTCTCCAAGTATACTTGCCACCTGCTAGTTGAGGAGCTTCAAGTTGACAGAACTTTACTCCTCTATTTGCCCACAAATCTTTTACGATGTTACTGATGTCCCCCTCAATCTTCGTTTCGTGAGAGCAATACACATCTGCTTTCCATCCATGGATTAAATTCTTAATAACACACCTCTTGTTTACCTGATTAAGGCCTCTCACATTCCATGAGATTATCTTCACTGGCATTGGGGTTTGAAACGATGTATCCCCCTTTGCTTCTTGTGCCATAGCTTTTGAAATTGCTGCCGCACTCTTAAGCTTTTCAATTCTTTTGACGCTTTGTTGCTGGTGTTGAGACGCTGGTGTTCTTCTCATTCTTGTTTGTTTTCCTCATACCGTCAATCCTCATGAATAAAGATAAAGCTTCAGTTTTGCAAGCCTTGATGTCAACTCCGAATTCCTTGGCCAATTTGTTGATGTTCTGGTGGATCCAGATTAGGACATTGAACTCTGGATCATCATCTTCTGGGCTGAGTTGGTTAAGAGGCACGGCTTCAACAAAAGGAATCAAGCTTGTATTGCCTGCTTCAGTGTTGTGAGGGTTGCTTCCTTCACTGCATGTACTCTCCTGTTGCCATGGAATCACAGAAGTGTCTAGAATATTACCCATTGTTATCTCTGCTACTCTCTTCTCCAACTTTTCTTCCTCCCGAGAGAAGATCCCCTGCTTTTTTACTAACTCCTTTGTCTGAGGAGGAGGAAAGGAGGCAGTTAAGTTAGCCTCAAGTTCCCCCACAATTGGGTCAGACAAAAGAGAGAGAATTTTCTGCAGTCAGCCCATTTGAAATAGATTGGGCCAAAAGATCTGGGCCCACTATTTTCCTTTTATTCACTAGGAATGGTTTTTTAGGGGGAATTGAGTGATGGGCCATTGGCTTGCATGTGATTGCATGTGCTGGGACAGCTGGCCATTTTGAAATTTTTGGATCATATGAAGACCCCACGCGTCCGGTCACTTCTGTAAAGCCTAAAAGGCTATCTTTTCCCTTTTGACTGGACAATTCTTCAGACCATTGGAAATTATTGGGTTCTCTCCTTCGTATGTTAGAGGTCACTCTTGTCGGAGTCTCTACCCATATTTGCACTTTGAAAGTCAAACCTCCCTGGGTCAACTCCACTGTACTCGGAATCGATTCCCCATCTCCTCTTACCTTTAGCCTTGCCCATTTGAGGTGATTACGTAACTCCGTCTCTTCTTCCGTACAGATCCACCCTCTACAGAGGTTCCCGATTTCACAGAAGACTCTTTGAGACCATAGATGGAGAGGAAGACCAAATATTCTAATCCAGACTTGCTCTAGTCTCTCAGATATGGTGTTTGAGGTCGGCGACCACCATTGGAGACTGAATTTGTGCGATTTCCAGAACCAGTTCCCCTTTACTATGTGGTCGGCGGCTGTTATGTTGGGGAATTCGAAGAGAAATCGGTTCCCCCCCAAATCAAAGATATTGACACCATGATTTTGTCTCCATGTGCTAGCGACCTAGCGCTGAATCTCCGATAAGGTGATACCAGGGATCTCCTTCGGAAGGGAACCGACAACACTCTTTGCTAGTGACTCGCTCTGAGCTGTTGAAATATCTTCTGATATAATAAGCGAATTTCCTTTCTGCTGAATCCTCACACTATTTAGTTCCCTTGTAGACCATTTATTGTTCCTGACGATGTCTGCATATAATAAACCCTCCTCAGTTACCCTATGTGAAGCTTTAACTGTGTGATGGGTCTTAGCATTTATGAATATTGAAATCTTGGTCGCTATGTCCAACCATCCAGAATTTAATGACCACTCAGGTATGAAGATGACAACTCTCCTTTTGTCCTGCACCTTTAAAATACTAATAGACCGACCAGATTTGTTGTAGTTCCTAGCGCAAAACAGTTCTGTAAAATGGTCCCTCTGGTTCCATCTGCGCACAGAGTATCCATGGCTTTTCGAAGCTTCCTTGAGGGTGTACACTAGCCATTCCATCGACTTCTGGCTAATACTCATCCTCGTAATCCGATTGCGACCTCTCTCTACCCAGTCGTACCAAGTTTTTGCTCTAGACACTACCCTGGTAATGTCATATGATTTGAATCCCACAGCAAAATAGATGGTATCATCCCCCATAGTCGCAGAGAAAGGAACAAGGACAGGAAAAGTTGAAAAAAACAAGAAGGGAGGCAAGGAGGAAGGAGAGAGAATGTGTTTCCATGGTATTCAGGGAACTGATATGGAGAATTTGGAGACTGTGGTGTAGTAATAGTTGTTGTTAGCCTTGTGTTCACCTTATTGTCTCTTGCTCCTCTTATTGCAATATTTATTATAATCATGTATTTAACGGAATGGATATGGAGAAGTTACAGCTACCTGTTCATTAGTTTGTTTCATCGTTTGCTCAGTTACTTGTTTTCATCACTAGCTCCTATTTGGTATTGATTGCTTTTCTCTCTCTCTGCTAGTATGTGCATAACATAACAGAAATGAAGGATTCATATGGCCGATTTCAAATAGTTTGGGATTGAGGCATAATTGTGGTTATTTTCAGTCTGTGTGTAGCTATTTCTTGAGATTTTGTTCCTTTAATTTGTCGACCTGTATATCTATGCACTTGTGTGAATGCTACTTCCCTTTCCACTAGGATTCATCCTTTGCGTTTGTTAGATTATCAAATAATTAGCACATATGTCAATCTACAATCAATTTGATGCATGTGCTTTTGATTGCTAATGGACTAAATCTATTTAAGGAATATATATGTTCAATTATGCTAATCATGGTTGCTCTTTATAGTTTTTTCTCTGATGTATGAGCATTTGACGCATAATGTGATTAATTTTTTCAATCAGTTGTACTACCTTTGCAAATACTGAACATGCAATTTTACTGCTCAAGTGTGTATGTTGATTGATCTTGTATCATTATCCTGGTGTGCTGGTAGAGTAATTTCGATATTCAGGTTTATTGGTTAACTTAGGCTTACTACTAGAGAACTTAAACCAGGAGAAATTAGAAGATGGTAGTATCATAAGTAACTTTCAAAATATAACTGAACTACAGAAGTTGGACAATTTCTTAACTTGAAATTTGACTTTGTTATGTGAAGAGTTGCTCTTGGAATAATTGATCTTCTTACTTCAGCAGTTCTTGTTGTTCTGATTGATAGAGTAATGCTAACAGAATTTCACCTATTTACTTTTGGTCTTATTTTACCTACTTTCCTGTATATTCTGGTATTTCTGAATTGCTAAAGGTTAAAAATTTACATTGGTAGTGTGGAAACTTCTGTAAACGTGTGATGATTCAAGTGTGAACACAATTAACTGTTTGGAGTGTTCTCTTGCTGGCTTAGTTCTCTTTTTTTTTTTTTTTTTTTTTTTCAAGTTCCCTTATCAATTTAAATATTCAGATGCTAAAAGAGAAGAGCCAGTAGGATAACAACAAGCTCACCAGTGGCAAACGCAAGCCAATCTCATGAACCTATAGATGCTTTATTCCGCTTTCCTGCTCCCAAGTCACATGTTCTTGCTTTTGTAATCTCGTACTCTCATGATACCTTTTTTTCTTGCTTTTGTAATCTCTAACTCTCATGCTACCTTTTTTTTAATGCAGCTAATGCAGGCTCAAACAAGGCTGCCTCTAGTAGTACATCATTGAACACTAGGAAACTTGATGAAGATACGGAGAATTTGTCTCGTAAGTTTGAGCTACACCTTTTATTGCAAAATTAGGAGAACTTCTGGTGGAAAATTATGATGCTTAATCTCTGTTATGTATGTGAGTAGAGGTCATGGTTACTACTTTGCTCTGATGTCTTCAGTATTTACTTTATGTTGCCTACTTCATATGCTGGGATGGGCATGCAATATCTTCCTTTTATAATACTTGAGGACCATTGCATTTCCCAAAACACATTGCGTACTACTTCTGCATTTCCCAAAACACATCGTACTACTTCCTTTTATGTTGCCTACTCTATACTTGAGGACCATTGCATTTCCCAAAACGCATTGCGTACTACTTCTGCATTTGAAGTTCTCAATGATTTTAATGATCTTAAATCAATCGAGGAAACAATGGATTCTTTCTTGAGACTTGATCAAGTTCAAATTGACATCCTTTTGGTTCCCCCCTCTTTCTGCATCAATTACATCACTGAAACAGGACGACTTTACAAACTATAAATTAATAAAGGAAGAAACTGATTCCCTAGTAATCTCTATGAAGTTTCTCCTGGGCATAGTGTTTCACAGTGTCGTCGTTCCTCTGTTCTCTTTTCTTTCTATCTTTTGTTTCCTCTGATCAGTGTCTTGATATTTTAGTACCTGGGATGTTTTGAGCGGTTCTGCCTTTGTTGTAATGTTATTTTGAGCTTATTTGTCCCTAGTGTATACCACAATATCATTCTCCTTTAAAAGTATCCAATGTTGATGTTACTTTTGGTTTATGTTTTCAGATGAAAAGGTACCAACTGAACTGAAGAAAGCTATCATGCAAGCACGACAGGACAAGAAGCTGACTCAGGCTCAACTTGCTCAAGTATAATACCTCTTCATCACTTTGAATTCCACTCCCCAATAGGGAAAAAAAATAATGAAATGGATACATACATTGGTGATCGTTAATTTTAGGGAAAATAAATCTGATAAGCCCCTCTGTTTTTTTGCAGTTGATAAATGAGAAGCCACAGGTCATCCAAGAATACGAGTCGGGAAAGGCAATTCCAAACCAGCAGATAATCTCAAAACTAGAGAGAGCTCTTGGGGCAAAGCTTCGAGGAAAGAAATAAAATGTGATTGGACAAGTGAGCTATGTGGATTGTCACTGTCGGTTTGAATCCAAAATTTGGTCATGTACACAAACTTTTCTCTAATTATTGCTGTGTTTTGCTTATCGCTGTGCGTGGATTCACAAATATAGTTTTCTCTGTTGAATTAGCTGTTTTTCTGTGGAAATTTTGAACTTCATCTTGTATGGGTTCTTTTTTCTTTTTTGCTTCTAATCTTAACTTGCTTTTCACAAAGGTTGCTCTATATTTTCAAACCAGTCCTTTAGTCAGCAAGCTGTAGTTTCTAAACAAAGGAAGTTGATTATACTTGTTATGTGAACTTACCCCTTGTTTGGATGGTTGTTACTGAATTGTATTGTTAGTCTAATGTTTGTTTTAATTGTTACTTAGATTTCATTGCATTGTATCGTTTAAATTTCAAATCTAAGGTTTTTTTTGGCTTATTGAGACATGCTTATAATAGGTGTGTACATAAACAGAGAAAAGAAACCGATTAGTGGTTTGGTTTGATTTGGTGTTGGAAAAAGAGAAGAGCCAGTAGGATAACAACAAGCTCACCAGTGGCAAACGCAAGCCAATCTCATGAACCTATACTAAACTTAAGCCAGAATAGCATCTTCTCTATTGCTATTTGTTGAGACTTGTACTTCTTCCCATTTGGTCATCAATGTCAGCAGCAATAAACCAGAAGATTGGCAGGCTAGACCAGAAATCAAGCCCAACCATAAACCCTGCATCATATGTTTTGCCCAAAAAAAAAATACCGAACTTGGTTAGAGGAACAAAAGAACTTTTTATATTATCATCGTTATTTAAACTGTTGTAGCGACTTATCTACCTTATTTTCCAGGTTACTAGTTTCAACTTCCAAACCAATATGAACAATTACATGTATTTTACCTGAAAATGTAGGTTGAACTTGAAGGCAAGGAGGCCGGCTATCGGCATGCCGATGAAATAGAAAGTTGCCAAGTTGATGCACATAGCCAAATGTTGCCATCCACATCCCCTAGTCACCCCTGATCAATTCATTTACAAGTTCCATTATAGCTTGTTCTACTGAATGTATAAAACATATCTTGTATAATCTTACAAGTGGGGCAGACGTTATCCCTATCTCTGGAGGTAGAGAGGTTACTTCCGATAGACCCTCGACCCAAGGGAAAACATCAAAGCAGGTTGGGGAAAAAAACATTAACTGGAGTGAAGAAGTCATAGCAGATATGTAAATTTTTTAACCTGATAGGATTCCTTGAATGAAATCGAACACAAAGGAGATCAAGAGAAGAGGTGTCATGGAGGCAAAATTGTTAATTATCTCCGCGCTATCACTGAAGAGGCTAGCCCAGACATTATGACCAAAAAATAGAGCCAAATCAACTGCAATGGCAAGAAGAAGAGATAGTTTGAGAGTAACAAACATGGCATGCTTAGCTTTATCAGGATTTCCAGCTCCTAACTCGTTTGCCACCCTAGTGCTGCATGTTGAAACATAATTAAGTAAATATGAGTATGCTTCATCTCTCTAAATCTGTTCACACAATTCTATATAGTTCCCAAGCAAGCAGGTACTAAGTTCAAGTTCATCGTTAAAATTATGATCAATCCCGCGATGCCACGTTATTAAAATTATTCCACCTATTTATAATTAAAAAAAAAAGTAAAAGAAATATTTGTGATTGGCCTAAATAAATTTATTTTACAAAAAATTCACATTTTAATTTTTTATTCCATTTTGGGCCCTCAGCACCCCCACCCCCACCCCACCCCCCATACAAAAAAATAAAAAAATTATTCTTTACAAAAATTTGAAAATTTTAAATTTTTACGCGACCTCACCCTCAACCACCTACCCCTACTCCCACCTCCCAAAAAAGAATTTAAATGTTTGTTTTTGAAAAATATTTCAAATTATGAAATATTTTCATGTCAAAAGCTAGAAAAAAAATTCTTGAAGATTAGTATTAGAAAGAAGTAGGAAAAAAAATGGTATTTTGGTTTGAAAAATATATATATATATAAAGGATAGTTATTAAGGATAAAATAGTCATTTCAGCCTCTTTTTAAACCAGTTTGGGCCTAAAAAAGGAGCTCACACTTTTTTTTTTGTGTAGTGCACGCGTTTTGCTAGCTAGGACGAACGTGTTTAAATGATTAAGAATGGCTAGTTGGAGACGGATGCCTGTTTGTACATTTTGAAAGTTGAACGTCCAACTTGTGATTTGAAGCCAAGTTAAAGGGTTAATTTATGTATTATGCCTTAAACATAATTGGTAAACATTACCTTGCAGCTGCACTCAGACCATAAGATATCATGTAGGCTATGTTTTGTGTATTTACACTGAAAGGCCATAAACCAAAACAAATAGGTGTCAGCAACTAAAATTCAGACTTCAAAATCATGAAAATGTGTTGTTAAAGGACAGAAGCTTACCACATAGCTACCACAGAAGTAGTTGTTGCTGAGTCTGGCATCAAACCAGCCAATAACACAAGAAGCTCAAAAGCCCAATACTCCAAGCTGGTATACACCACAAAATTAGGAAATTATCAGTACAACTTGGATGACAGCACATTTCATTCTGTAAGGATTTAACTTATATTCACCGACAGTGTAATAAAATTTTAGATATAATCGTAAACAGACCTCAACGTGGTCTACACTGACAACTAAATTCTCCAACTCGTCCTCACTGTGTCTTGTGGATACCTGATGCTGACGCGACACATAAGTTTGGAGGTGTCTAAATGATCATTATTTATAAGTTTGAATATTTCACTGACACAAGTGACGAGTTGAGGTGTGTAGATGTGCATACTCAAAGTTTGGAGTGTTTACTTTCCCAATGAGGTCAAGTTTGAGAGTTTATTTGTATATTATGCCAAATTTTTTTATCAGCAATGTAATTTAACATGCAAAAGAAGGTTACTAGTCTTATTTTACAAGTGATTAATTCCATTCGTTATGATTAGTTGCCTGTAATCCCTTTTACAACAACATACCTGAATCCCACAAGTGGGGTCTGGGGAGGGTAAAATGTACGCAGCCCTTACCACTACCTAATAGAGGTAGAGAGGCTGTTTCCGGAAAACCTCGCCTCAAAATCAAGCCCCATAAGCAGAAGATACTAGATATGGAAAAAAAGGGAGAAAGAAGGAGAAAAGGAAAATGACTAAATGTCTATGAAAATATTAACTCCCTGTAATAGCAAAATTGACGGTTAATTCTTACCATACCATGGCAGCAGAGGGCAAAGCCAACTTCAAGTTTGTAAGGATATGATGAAATGGCTCGAACGAGAGACCATCCCTCCAGATATGGTTGAATCTCTTCGAAAGGAGCACGTATAGTCCCAACGTGAGAAGTGAGATCCATATCGAAATGGAAGCTGCTAATGGTGCTCCTTTAAAAGCAAGACCTGTCCAATGAACCAACACATAGGCAATTCCAATGTGGATAACTAAAGATCCCACTGAACAGAAAGCCAGAGGCATGATGATTGACTGTGCCTGAAGAAATCTCAAAACATTCTGCAGTAAACTATATGCAAACAATCCAGGTATGAGGAACCTCAAGAACACGCCCGCTTCTCTAGCTATTTCAGGATCTTGATGAAGTAAAATCAAAATCATATCAGAGTACCACCAGATGACAGAAATCACCACAGAAAAGAAGAACGAAACGATGCATGATGCCTGCAAATGTATCCCCAACATTCTGTACATTTTTGCTCCATATCCTTGGCCACATAATGTCTCAAGTGCACCACTTAGGCCAACCTATAGATTGTAAAAGTTGGATTCTTAGCTTGCAGTGACCAGGGTTATCAAAAGCAAAAAGCGCAAAGAAGTTGTAAGGTCCGTTGGGGATTTAAGTGCAAAGTGCAAATAAAGCATGGGCTTTAATGAAAAAAGGAGCAACAGGAGAGAGGGGGAAGCCCGGTGCACTAAAACTCCCGCTATGTGCAGGGTCTGGGGAAGGGCCTGACTACAAGTTCAATCCAATAATAACAATTATAAGCACGAATGACAAATATATGAACAAAGAAATTGAAAAAAAGATTACAATAAAGTAAAATATCAATTGTTTAGTACTGTCTCTTCAGAAGAGACTCATTGACTGAAAAAAAGTATGCCTTAGAATCTTGATGATGACACTGAATGACATTAAGTGAGACAAAGCACTCAACATGTTTCAAACCTCGCTTCAGGGCTTAGGCGCGCCTTTGACAACACTAGCTTGGATATGGTCTATTAACCTTATCATTTGGTAGTTCGCAGAAAGATGAAAATATGAACAATTTTTTTAAGAATACTGTGATACATAGTTAATTGAAGGCAAAATACATAGATAAATACTTTAACATGGCCTCAACTAGCAACTAAACACTCAAATTTTGAGTATGCACATCTAGACACCTTAACTCGTTTCCAGTCTGAACCCTTCAACTTACAAAATGGTCATCTAGACACCTCCAATATTTATGTTCCATTTCAGCATCAGGTGTCCACAAGACCAAGTTTGAGTGCATTATATTATTATATATTAACTTGAGATTGGATCCGCATTTGGTTGGATATTTAGCAACAGATTTGAGTTATATAAATTGACAGTATAATAAATTTTTTACACTATCAGCATAATTTAACCAGTTAATAGGTTACTTACTATACCTACAATTACCTTTTAAGTGATCCAATTATGTAAATATTTTGAACTATCGTCAAAAAACGCACTTGAACTATCGTTTTCTTTTACGAGTTTCATACCCAACAATCACTTGTTCCATTTTCCTACTTGAATCATCAACATCTATGTACTAAAACATATCTCAACCAGGGGCGGATCTACATAGAGTTCAGGGGTACATAATCGAAAACATGTGATAGTTGGAGGTATGAAACTCGGGAAAAAATATAGAGTAACTTTAACTATTCAGCGAAAAACAGAACAATAAGATTAGAGATGCATGTTTTTTTACATACCATGAAACTGAACCCAGTAACCATAGCCCATGAATTAGCGAGGTTTGAAGCAGCAAGGTGGAGCTTCCCAAGATGACCGGCGAACATGACGGAAATAAGGTTGATAAAGTAGAAACAACTGTTCACTACAACCATCGGCAACGAAAAAATCATCTGATTCTTAGCTTCTTCTACATCAATCAACTTTGCACACCACCTGTTTGATGAAATGCTTGATGATGATGATGATAGAAGCGGACTTTTCGGACCGGATGAACAATCCTCACCAGCCATTTTTTTCTGCTTTTTTTCTTCTGCTCTGCCCTCTAAGTCTACTATAAATTGGTAGGGTCTTCTGACGATGGGAACTCCAATGCACTAAAATTTCTATTATGCCTTGGGCTCGTCGTATGCAATCTTATTTTGTATTTCTACAATCAGTGGAAGCAGATTTTGAATAGTCCAACTTCAATGCAGTTAATGAATATTTCATGATTTTTTTTAAAAAAAATTAGTTAAATTAGGTAGTTGCGATCTTCAATGGGACTTTAATTTCTCTACAAATCTATGTTTTAACTTTTACTTGTAATTCATTTTCACTCCTAACTTTTTTTTTTTTGCTTTGGTACTTTGGACAAGTTTAAGTGTTTGGTATTGCCATAATATATAAATGTCTTCCAATTTAACTTTAATTGTATTTATACTTTTTAGCTTTGGTTGTTCATAGAAATGGCAATGAGACGGAACGTAAATACGAGATAGATTTAGAGCTATGCGAAGCGGGGGAAGGGGGAGGATGAGTTTTAAAGTTAGGAAGGGTGGGGATTGGTACGGCGTGGAACGAAGTAATATTTTAAAAATTAAGGCGAGGTGGAGGGGTTGTGAATTTAAGGTATCAAATAAGAATTCGAAGAAAATTAAACTTTTGTAGTTAGTAAAAATAAAAAATATAAACTTTTTATATCAAAACTTTGACTCTAATTTTAACTTTGTTTTTCTTCTAAAATTTAAACTAAATGTTAATGAGAAATATTTAATTAGCGAAAGAAACAATTGTTTGAAATGTTAATTAGAAATAGTTAATTAATTGTTGAGATGTTAATTAGCAAAAATGAAAAAGAAATTATGAATTTTATTTTTTTATATTAAACTCAATTAAAAATGAAAAGAACTTAAAAATAATGCAGGACAGAGTAGGTTGAAAATGAAAAATATTATCATCTGGGGCGGGGTGAGGCTATTTAAAAATTTTGCGGGTTAAGCTTAATCGTCCCATTGTCATTCCTAATTGTGCACAAACAAGCACTTAAACTATCATAAGTTGAACAAATAGACATGCAGATCCTATGTGACATTTTTTCATGCAATTCTTGTCCTACATGGCATCCTATGTAGATTACGCTACACAGGATATATTTGTACTTGTTCAGCTTTTGATAGTTTAAATATTCACTTGTTCACAATCAAAATTTTATGACGTAGACGCCAGTTAATCCGTAGGCGGGAGCGCATTGTAGTAATTTGTTCTACACAATCAAGTCTATCAAATACAAAATGAATCAAACACACACTTCTTCTCTCCGAAATTACTTTTTCAAAAACTCATCTTGACAAAAAAACAACAAATGCACTTAAGGTCCAAAACCTAGATGATTTAGATTCAGACCTTCATAAGTGCAAATAAAAAATAATGCCTAACTATGCGATTTATTCTAAAACTACATCGACGCATCAAAAATATTCTCAAAATTACAAATAAGATGAATTACATTAAATTAAATTTGAGGTTGGAGTTCATTTTCTTTGTTGCTATTTTTTGAAACTTGTTCTGCTTTCCCCCATTTTATAAATAATGTCAATAGCAACAAGCCTGTAGATTGACATGATAGACCACAAATCAACCCTATCCATAAACCCTGACAAAAAAAAAATGCGATACTCTATCAGTGTATAATGATCAATCGTTACGTGAGTCAAAACGGTTAAGTTAAACTCGTCTGAAACATATTGAACGTGAATATTACCTTATAACTTTTGTTGAACTTGAATGCCAAGACCGCGCCAATTGTCATGCCAATGAAATAGAAAGATGCCAAGTTGATGCACATTGCAAAACGTTGCCATCCACATCCTCTCGCGACTCCTGATGATCAATATTCATTGGTAAGTTTACGTTTTAGTTTGTTAAGTTATCGCAAACACATATGCAAAAAAGAGTTTCATGTAACCTGATAGAATTCCTTGTATGAAATCGAACAAGAAAGAGACTAAAAGGAGAGGTGTCATTGAGGCAAATTTGCGTATAATCTCCGCGTCATCACTGAAGAGGCTAGCCCAGTAATTATGGCCAAAACCTAAGCCTAAATCAACTACCAGTGCAGCAAGAAGAGCTAGCTTGAGAGTAACAGCCATAGCTTGCTTAGCTTTGCCGATATTTCCTGCTCCAATCTCATTTGACACCCTCGTGCTGCACGTTGAGAACATAATTAAGTAAATAAAAGTTATACGTTTGTGATCTCTCTAACAGCTTAAACCTTTTAGATGAGATGATCACGCAAAAATATTACCTTGCAGCTGCACTAAGACCATAAGATATCATGTAGGCTATGGTTTCTGTATTTACACTGGAAAACAAAAATTAGATCAGCAACTGAAATTCGACTTTCAAGGAAAACGAAAAGTTTGCTGGTGTTTCAAAACCATGTTGAAAACCTACCACATTGCGACTACAGAAGTAGTTACTTCCGCGTTTGGCATCAGACCAGCTAACAAGACAAGGATCTCAAAAGCCCAGTACTCCAAACTGGTGCACATCAATTAGACTATTAGTACGGATAAAGGCGCATGGAGCATGTAATTTAGGGGGTGTAATTGAACTCAGTATTTTCGACATGAAACATATAGATATATACACGTGAAAAAAGAACTAATACACTTGAATTTGCTTTATTGTATGGTCAGATCTCTCTACAACAGTCGTTCTCTATAACAACAATTCACTATAACAGTCAAGTTTTCTCTGAAACCAATTTTCGTATTATGTTATGTTAATGTTTTGTATAGCAACATTTCGTTACCAAGGTCAAAAGATAGATATGAGGCTAATGTTTACCGGACCATGACAGCAGAGCGCAACATTTGAGTTTGTTGTATTGTATAGTCAGATCTTTCTATAACAATGACAATATTTCACTAAAAAGACCAAGTTTATGTTATGTTATATTATATGCTTATATAACAATCAAAAGATATTTGGACAAACAATGTTGTTGCAGAGAGGTTTGACTGTAATAGCAAATACAAGGCAAAATATTCTTACCAGACCATGCCTGCAGAGGGCAGAGCCAACTTCAAGTTTGAAAGAAGATGTTGAAGTGGCTCGGAAGAGAGACCTTCGGGCCTTATATGACTAAATCTCTTGGAGAAAAGCACGTATAGACTCAACGTAACGAATGTGATCCAGAATGAAATAGAAACTGCTAATGCTGCTCCTTTGAATCCAAGATTTGTCCAATGAACGAGAGCATAGGCGATGCCAACGTGGACAACTAGAGCTGCAGCCGCGAAGCAAGCCAAAGGCAAGATGATAGATTGTGCTTGAAGAAACCTCACAATGTTTTGCAAGAAAGCATATGCAAACAATCCAGGTATGAGGAACTTCAAGAACACCCCTGCCTCTTTTGCTATAGCTGGTTCTTGATGAAGTAAAATCAGAATTCGATCCGAATACCACCAGATGATGGAAACAACAACAGAAAAACAGAATGATATGATGCTTGACGTTTGAAGATGTATCCCAAGCATCCTGAACATTTTTGCGCCGTATCCTTGGCCACATAATGTCTCGAGTGCACCACTTAGTCCGACCTATATATATACATGATCAATCGACCAGTTCAAAGACAGCTTAAATTTTTAGATGAAATGATCACACAATTAAACAGGCCACATAATGTCTCGAGTGCGCTACTTAGTCCGATCTCTGTGTGTGTGTATATATACACACATGATCAATCGACTAGTTCAGAGACAACTTAAATTTTTTAATGAGATGATCATACAATTCAATATAAATGTCTCAAGTGCACCATTTAGGTAACCAATAGTTTGATCAAACGTGTAGTATTCTTTCTGGCAGCTTGAATTTTTAGACGAGATGATGACAAAACTAAACATAAAGGTCTCAATTGCACCATTTGGGCCAATGTATAGATGATCAAACATATAGTGTTCTTTCTGACATCTTAAATTTTTGGACGAGATGATCACACAATTAAATATAATGTCTCAAGTCCATCACTTAGGCCAACTTATAGATGATCAAATGTGTAGTGTTCTTTCGGACAACTTAAATTTTTAAACGAGATGATCACACAATTAAATATAATGTCTCAAGTGCATCACTTAGGCCATTCTATAGATGATTAAACCGGGTACTATTACAACTGAAATTTTTAGACAAGATGGTAACATAATTAATTTTTTTTTTTAAATTAGCCGGACACCGTAATTATAAAAAACAAAAAATATGGAACTTTTGAGAATTATTAATTTAAACATGTCATGACGTTTCTGTGACTATAAAAGTTTTCATTAAAAATAAAATAAATTAATTTATTGTTCTTTTCGAAATGAATTGATTAGAGGCATGGAGTTATTCCGTCCTTGTGGATCTTCACTTTTACAATGAAAGTTTTTTTTTCTCCATTTTAAAAAACATTTTTTCTTATATTATTTTTTAATATTAATATATATAGATTAAATTAATTGTTATGAAATGTGAAAAATTATAAGTTATAAGCATTTTCACTTAGATTTATTGTTTTAAAGATTAATTATTTGGTTAGATATAAGTATTAACTTTTGATACTGTCAACATAATTTAATTTGTTACATACTAGTACAATACTAATTATTAAAGTATAAACTAATTGTTCATGTGCTCCAATATCTAGGCAAAAGTTATTATATTCACATAAATTTAAAACTGAAACTGTGTATTCACTTCTGATCGATTATCACTATTATATTTATATAGTCATATTGACAAAGTTTGATCCTAGCCAGACAGGTGAAGTAAGAATCCACTTAGGAAATAGTGAGAGGGTAAAACTTGAATAAGTTTGTTATACGTACCATGAAAGAGAAACCAGTAACCATGGCCCATGAATTAGCAAGATTCGAGGCGGCGAGCTCGAGTTTCCCGAGGTGTCCGGCGAACATGACGGAGACGAGGCTGATGAAGTAGAAACAAGCGTTCACGATGATCATCGGAACGGAGAACAACATTTGAGTTTTTGCTTCTTTACAATTTATTACCTTTACACAACACTTGTTTAATGAATTGTCCTTTTGCTCAATCGGTGCCGGGACCGATACCGGAGTCGGTATCGGTATCGATACCGATGCCGGAGGGACGGCAATATCCTCCGGTGACGGTGCATTTAAATTAGTTATTGTCATTGTGATAACGTGATTGGTATAGTAGCAACAACAAACAAAAGTAAGATGGGTTAATTATTTCTTCGTTGAGAGTATAGTAATTTCGAATTTGATTTACTATTTTGTGTATATATATAAAAAAACAAGATTTAGACTACAGCGAAGAGTGCTCTGTTGAATACGTCTGTATCGAGGTGTACCAAAGAGATGAGTAAAAGTAGGTAATGAATTTTTGCAACTAATACATATAACAAATTTTCCAACTAATACTAACAAAAAGTACAATACTAATTAACGACATTAAATCTCGTATTGCAAGAATTTCGGGAAGTATTAAAAATGGTTGAAAAGTCCACACATTCTTATAAATATATTTAAATTTCGAATATTCTTAGTGAAATTTCAAACTTCTTATTATCTGATACGAATATGTAAATTGTAAAATGTGCTAATACATCTTAAAACAATAATTACTCAAGACTTTTCCTCTCCTTTTCTTTTCGCATATATTTTAATTTTTATTTATATTAAATTACACTAATAATTCGATTAAATATTTGTATTATTCGTATATATAATTTAAATTTGAATTTTATCCATTTGATATGATAGCAAACTTTTATTTTTATGTTTATTTATTTATTTATTTTGTAAATGAGATTATGTGGTGTGTTGTACGTCATTTTCGTGAAATTATATGAAGGAGAAGAAGAAAAAAAGATAAGATTGAGAAAAATGTTAGATGGTTAAAGTCGGATATATGATCTAAATTAAAAATATATTTGATTTTTATGATAATTACAGCAAAATTTAAGTACACTTCATATATTACGAATTTGAAATATAATATTCTGATTGTTAAAGTCACTCAATTTTATTATCTTTCAAAAGTTATGACATTCAATCTCATATTGTTGATAACAGTCATGACACTAAATCTCATATAGAAAGAATTTCAAAAAATATTAGAAATGGTTGAAAAGTCTACACATCCTTATAATTCAAATATTAATTTTTATAACTATATTTAAATTTTGAAAATTTTAAATATTTTTAGTGAAATTTCAAACTTCTTATTATCTGATACGAACATGTAAATTGTAAAATGTGCTAATACATCTCAAGACAATATATATATATATATATATATATATATATATATATATATATATATTTTAAATTTGAATTTTATCAATTTAATATGAAGCAATTTATTTATTTATTTATTGTAAATGAGGATCATGTGGTGTGTTGTACGTAGATGGAATTATGTGAAGGGGAAGAAGAAAAAAAAAAGACAAGATTAAGAAAAATGTTAAATGGTTAGAGTCAGATTTAAGATCTAAATTTAAAATATATTATTTTTAAGATATTATAGTAAAATTTAAGTAGATTTTATATATTACCAATTTGAAATATAATATTACGATCATTAAAGTCACTCAATTTTGTTTTATCTTTCAAAAGTTATGACATTCAATCTCATATTGCAAGAATTATGACAAATATTAAAAATGGTTGAAAAGTCTACAAATCCTTATAAATCAAATATTATTCTTATAAACATATTTAAGTAGTTTCGAATGTTCTTAGTGAAATTTCAAGCTTCTTATTATTTGTAATTTCGAATATTCTTAGTGAAATTTCAAACTTCTTATTATCTGATACGACCATGTAAATTGTAAAATATGCTAATACATCTCAAAACAATAATTACTCAAGTCTTCTCCTCTCCTTTTCTTTCCACATATATTTTATTTTTTAATGTATATTAAATTACACTAATAATTCAATTAAATGTTTGTATTATTCATATATATATATAATTTAAATATGAATTTTATCTATTTAATATGAAGCAATTTTTTTTAATTTATTGTAAATGAGATCACGTGGTGTGTTGTACATCATTTTCGTGAAATTATGTGGAGAAGAAGAAAAAGAAGACAAGATTACGAAAAATATTAGATGGCAAGTCAATTTGTTATCTTTCAAAAGTTATCTAACTTTTCCTACGTAGATTATACACTCATCCAACTTTGTGTAGTTAGTTTTCATTGTCATTTTAGTCGAAAATACAGTTTTTTGTGTTTATTTAATAATATCGTAGTTTTAAATATTTTTAAAAAATATTTTAAGAAATTCAAATTACTATCTAATTTATTTAAAAGTCAACTAATCCTAAACACGCTTGATTTTTGACTCTGCCCACTTAAATATGAATTGATTATACACAAGATATCATTAATAACATTCAACCCAAAAAGGTAATAGGATGGCTGAATATTATTTCGTGCATCTCTAAGGTTTAAAATATTAAACACGGAGCAAATTGAAATGAAAAAAAAATTATATTTATATCCAATGTAAATTAATTAATATCGTTATCATTTTACAAAAACTCTGTGATTGTCTAGATTTGGAGTACTAGAAATATGCCATAATTTGTGGTAGATAAGAAGTACTTTATTATTTATTTTCATTTTTGTTCCGCATATAATTTTACTACTTGATCTCATTTCATATATATAAGTTATTCATCAAATCTAATTATAAGAGCTCATTGTTATCAAAATTATCTTTTTTTATTTCTTCCTTAAACAACTCACATATTTAAAATTTTATTTGGTTACGAAGTTTAAATTCTTAGGACGAAATTTTAAATGTGGTAAAATGCAATCATGGATGGCTCAAAGTTAAAGTCAAGAATGCATTTGTTTTAGGTCGTAGGACTCTACTATTACTATATAACTAGTTATTAGTAAGTATTTATATTTCATAATTTTGTATGAAAAAACATATTTCATATCTTTTATGATATAAGTTGGAATGGATTCTTTCAATTTAATAAAATATGAGTCATTTGTTATAATATAATACATTAATTTTTGTTGTAAAAATATTTTATTAATTGATATGAAGATTCAAATAGTTTAATTGAAATATTTAAAATATTAGGTTATGTTCATGACTTTTTAAAGAAATAACGAACTTTTCTAAATACTCATTGAAACTTTGTTAGTGATTATAAGAGAACTTTTGTTCAAGTAAAATTAGTTGTAACTTGAAATATCGAAATTAAAACTTTATTTTTGGGGGGTTAAATTTGTCTTTGTTGACCATTATATTTGCAAAAAGTTACGTCTTTGAGTTTGACAGATCAAACTTTATACATGATCATTAAGAAGTGACTTCTAAGCTAGCCCTAGTTAGGCTGCATATATCGGTAGGCTCGGTTCGATTTTGAAGTTTATTGATTTGACTTATTGGTTATCAATTTGTAGATATGCTAAATCGTTATAGAACAATTAAGATATTGGCATATCAATTATTGATCGTTATTGGTTTGGTTATCGGTTTAACCGTGAAGATTTGACAAAAAAATTTCTTTACTGAAAATTACTTAAAAATAAGGTGACAAATCAAATGAACCATACACATGAGTTGACAAATTGCATTTTGCTCAAAATCAAACACTATCACAGTATAGAATAACTAAGAATTTGAGACAACAAGGACTTTATATATAAAGTAGTATAAATATAATTATTTAATTTATTATCGGGTTATCAGTTAATCCGTTGACATGCTTAAAAAATCATACGAGTGGGTTCACAATGAGCACGGCAAGAGGCCTAGGTGGCCCGACAGCGTTGGCGGAGGCCTGGTAGCATTTTATAGGCCAAGGAACAGGAAACAAGCTATTTCGGCAGTTTTCTATAGGTGTTAACCCACAAATTCTAGCGCTGCACAGGGCTCCGGCGCAACATTCTCGAAAAATCATATGAGTGGGTCCGCAACGAGCCCAGCAAGACGACTAGGTGGCCCGGTGGCGTTGGCGGGGGCCTGGTAAGATTTTACGGGACAAGGAACAGGAAACATGCGATTTCAGCAGTTTTCTGTGGGTGTTAGCCAACGTATTCTGGCACTGCACGGGGCTCCGATGCAACATTCCCGAAAAATCATATGAATCGGTTTGCAATGAGCCCGGCTAGAGGCCCAAGTGGCCCGGCTGCGTTAGCAGGGGCCTGGTAGGATTTTTTGGACCAAGGAATATGAAACAAGCGATTTTGACAGTTTTCTGTGGGTGTTAGCCCACGAATTCTAGCCCTACACGGGGCTCTGGCGCAACATGCCCGAAAAATCATATGAGTGGGTCCGCAACGAGCCCGGCAAGAGGCCAAAGTGGCCCAGCGGTGTTGGTGGAGGCCTGGTAGGATTTTATGGCCAAGGAACAGGAAACGGGTGATTTCAGCAGTTTTCTGTGGGTGTTAGCCCGGGCTCCGGCGCAACAGGCTAAAAAATCATACGAGTGGGTTCGCAACGAGCCCAGCAAGAGGGCCAGATGGCCCACGGTGTTGACGGAGGCCTAGTAGGATTTTATTGGCCAAGGAACAGGAAACGGGTGATTTCAGCAGTTTTCTGTGGGTGTTAGCCCGGGCTCCGGCGCAACAGGCTAAAAAATCATACGAGTGGGTTCGCAACGAGCCCAGCAAGAGGGCCAGATGGCCCACGGTGTTGACGGAGGCCTAGTAGGATTTTATGGGCCAAGGAACAGGAAACAAGTGATTTCGATAGTGTACTGTCGGTGTTAGCCCATGGGTTCTGGCGCTGCACGAGGCTCCGGCGCAGCGTGCCCAAAAAATCATACGAGTGGGTTCACAACCAGCCCGGCAAGAGACCCAGGTGGCTCGGCCCTGTTGGCGTGGGCTCGGTAGGATTTTATAGGCCAATGAACAAGAAACATGCGATTTCGACAATTTTCTGTAGGTGTTAGCCCACGAATTCTGGTGCTGCACGAGGCTCAAATGCAACATGCTCAAAAAATCATACGAATGGGTCCACAATGAGCCCGGTAAAAAGCCTAGGTGGTCTGACGACGTTGGCGGAAGCCTGGTAGAATTTTATGGGCCAAGGAACAGAAAATAGGCGATTTCGATAGTTTTCTATGGGTATTAGCCCACGAATTTGGCGCTGCATGAGGCTCTAGTGCAACATGCCCAAAAATTCATAAGAGTGGGTCTGCAACGAACCCCGCAAGAGGCCCAGGTGGCCCGACAGTGTTGGCAGGGGTCTGGTAGGATTTTATGGGCGAAGGAACAAGAAACAAGCGATTTCGGCAGTTTTCTGTGGGTGTTACCCCACAAATCCTGGCGCTGCACGGAGCTCCGACACAACATGCCCGAAAAATCATACGGGTGGGTCCAACGAGTCCGGCAAGAGGCCCAGGTGGCTCGATGACGTTGGCAGGGGCCTGGTAGAATTTTATGGGCTAAGGAATAGGAAAGAGGCGATTTCAGCAATTTTTTATCGGTGTTAGCCCACTGATTCTGGCGCTGTATGGGGCTCCAGCGCAACATGGCCAAAAAATCATATGAGTAGGTTGGCAACGAGCCCAGAGAGAGGCCCAAGTGGCCCAGCGGGGGCCTGGTAAGATTTTATGGGCCAAGGAACAGGAAACAGGCGGTTTCGGCAATTTTCTAAGGGTATTAGCCCACGAATTCTAGCACTACACGGGGCTCCAGCGCAACATGCCCAAAAAAGCATGTGTGTGGGTCCGCAACAAGCCCGATAAAAGGCCCAGGTGGCCCGTCGGCGCTGAAGGAGGCCTGGTAGGATTTTATGGGCCAAGGAACAAGAAACAGACGATTTCGTCAGTTTTCTGTCGGTATTAGCCCACCGATTCTGACGCTGCACGGGGCTCCGAAGCTGCATGCCCGAAAAATCATACAAGTGGATCCGCAACAAACCCGGCATGATGCCCAGGTGGCCCGACAGCATTGGGGGGACCTAGTAGGATTTTATGGGCCAATGAACAAGAAATAGGCGATTTCGGCAGTTTTCTGTAAGTGTTAGCTCACGAATTCTAGCGCTACACGGAGCTCCGGTGAAAGAAAAAACCTTAAATCATTATGATCCGATAACCCAATAACAAAAAAAATTTACACGGTCACTGTAACTTCTTAATCAATAATCCTTTATTGATAAACCAATAACAGTTTTTTAATTCAATAACAATTTTTTAATTCAAATAACCGATTCCAATTCGATTTTGAACGACCCTACCCATTTGAGTCCAAACAGCAAGGTTACTGCTTCAGCAAAGCATCTCTAGCATCTTCCCCTTGTCAAAAAGGACGATCAATATTTTCTACAATGGGGGCTTGAGAGATGTTGTGATAGTGATACACAGGCAAATGCGAAGTCAAAATTTAAAGTTAATGACTTGTAAAAGCTCGGTAATAGAACCCATAAATTACTTGAACAGCAAATGAAATACTCTCAGAATGTGCAAAATGTTCCTTCAAAGATTTTCATTGACTTCATCAACTAGCAAGAATATTAGTAAATGCCTTTGATACAAAAAAAATTATACCTAGTCAAGCTAATAGCTGATACGCAGTCTTCTCTGATCTCAAACTAATCACAAACTACCCAGTCTTCTCTGATCTCAAACTATCCATGTAAGAGAAAGGAAAACCTACTTACACATTGCAATGCGATAAAGAGTGTAAACAAAATTGCATTAAGGTGTTGTTTTAAAGACCAAAGAAACCCATTTCACTAGCTTTTTCCTTCTCAAATGTCTCGAAATACTGGTAGATGATAGTGACAGCCAATAGAATTCCTGTCCCTGAACCAATTGCCCCCATCAGATCAGCCAACACAGTCAACAGGCCGATGCAGACACCGCCAAAGGCTGCAGCTGTTGGTATATAGCGGTTCAACTCCTTGTACAAATTCGACTCCCTATGTCCGGGCATTACCATTTGTTGTTCCTGGATATACATATAGAAAAGGATATTATCATGTAAACAAGTTTTTCAAGCATACTTGTAAGTATCAATTGCCAATCCGTCCAGCAGTTTCATATACAGAGAGAATATTCAGGCAGAAGCAATGCAACTCCATTCTAGTATAATCACTACTTGCATCTGTCAATAGCATAGACAAATTTAAGCCACAAACAGCTCTTTCATAGTAATTTTCTAACTTCAAAGTGTTGGCCCATTTATTTGCTCGTAAAGTAAATAACTAATCAAAGCATACAACAAAGCAAAAATAGACAAAAACATTAACTCATACCTTTAACTGCTTAGCCACATCTCTTGCTGATGATCCTGAGACTTCGATCCAAGTCTTTGAGAATAAGGCACATGCTGATAGCATGAACACGATGTAGAATATAGCATGGAACGGATGTGCTACCATATCCGCCAAGCTGCAATTAGGAGCAATAAGTGTAATTAAGGTTTTGAGAAAGAAATTCCCATTGATTGAGGCCTCACACAGATAAGTTCCATCAAGCAAAGGCAACCACTTGTATCGCCAGACAGAGAGATAAGTTACCTTGATGGTGCGGTGATATAATAGGCAAGACCACCGACAGGTACAGATTGACCAGAATATTCAGATTCTTTCCACTTGCCCAAGAGGTTCACAAAGAAATTGCCACTGTACTTCCTATACAGCAACTGCGAACATACAAGATGTATTCAGATGATGACATTTTAAACAGCTTACAGAACTAGGTAACCAGTACCATTTCTTAAATGTGATATGCAATAAGTCATATACCTGGGAAATGAAGTAAACATTGGATACAAGTGCTGATTGTAAGATAATGGGCATATTGGAAGTGTAGAACAGCTTAATTGGATATGAACCCTGCTGTCCACGGGCATTCTTTGACCTTACAGGCAAGACGACACGGAAGCCTTGGAGGTAGATAACAATAAGGAAGATCAAGACTGTGGCAAGCAAGTTTGTTACGTTCGGAAGGTTCTGCCGGTAGAATGCCTCACGAAGAGCACAAACCTTGTCAGTTCGAGTGATCAATAAATGGAATAAAGCTATAACAGCTCCTTCAAACTCAGCTCCACGGCCACTGTTGATTGTGGTTGGACTAAATGCTTTCCAAATGATGTTCTCACTGGCAAAGAGATCAGCAAAATTTCAACAAAGTTAGAACAAGTTGTAGTACCCATGAAACTGAGAGAAGATAAGATCAGAAGCTTACCACATGTTGGTAGCTATAAAAAGTGAAATACCGGAGCCCAGACCATATCCTTTCTGAAGGAGCTCATCCAGGCAAATAACTATTATGCCAGCAAACCACAGTTGAATGATTATCAGCACAGCGTTTCCAACCCCCAAGCTGACTAACACTGCCATACATGCCAGAGAGAACATATGCAACTGCTTCACCAATCGCTATGAGAATCCCTAATAACTTTTGTGCACCGTTTCTGAAACAAAAAAGAATACCATGAAAAAGCTGCGAGATTACAGATAACTGATCAGAATGACCACAGTCATTCTAAAAATATAAGAAAATAGAGCTACAAAAGGCATACAGACAGAACACAAACTCATGTCAGGTTAATTGAGTGAAGTGCAATACCACAAGCCAAAAATGCAGAAAGACAAGCTTAAAACTTCACTTGGCAGATTAAATGCACTTAAGAAAAAGACATCGCACCTAAATCTTCAATTAACTTCATTTAAAGACTTCATCTATTTCCTTTTTGCAGATTGAACGCACTTATCCCAAAAATAGTTGGAACTTCTTCCTTCACTTTCTCAGTCAGCAAACGGCTGAGCTATTGTCCGTACTAGTGTATCTCGGGGCAAAACCAGCAACCATGTAGGTTCCTGTAGAGTACCTGTTGAGATCTGGCCTAGTCTTAAGAGAAATGAAAGTTTGGCTGTCTTTGGACCTCAGATACACTTGTTCCACTCGCAGACTCGAGGTGGTCAGGCAATAACTTGGGATTTTGACCTTTGCTTGGGCGATTTTAGAGTAGAAAGGTGCAATTTTGTGTTATTTCTGTCTATATACAAAGGCTAAACTGACGTTGCTTGTCTTGGCTAGCATAAACCATTCTAGATGAAAGATATAATTCCAATTCAAGTTTGACATTTATGCAATAAATTATCAGCAATATGCCACAACTGGTGTTAACTGTTAAGACATTGACAAAAGGACAAACGGGAGCTTCGAGCTTACAAAGTTCCACCTCAGCGCAGTTTTTTGTTGGCTTACATTAGGATTGAGAATAAACAGTAAACACAACTTATGCAGAACCATATTAGGATTGAGAGCCTGTTGTACCAGTAGGTCTCATAAAGAAGGTTTGCTTAACATGCTTCCAAATGCACTATCCTAATAATATTGTTGCATAATCAAGTGTAAAAGATGAATGGAAACCAATCAAGCACACAGCTCAACTGGGACTAAAGGGCATCAACATAAGTGAGGGACAAGTTAAGGAGAACCCAACATGAAAAAATATATACTGAACTATGGTACTTACAGAAGTGCTCGGTCCTCGCGTACATTGTTGTCAACTTCAATGATCTTTGACCCAGCTAAAAGTTGCATAACCAATCCAGAAGTCACAATGGGGGTGATTCCAAGCTCCATGACAGTTCCACGATTTGAAGCAAGGATAACACGCATCCAATAGAACGGATCGGCACCAGTTGTGGAGTGTATACCATACAGAGGTAACTGACTGCATACTAGGAAAATAAAGAGAGAGATTACAGTGTATAGAACCTTCTCCCTGAATGGAATTTTTCGATCAGCACTCTGAACTTCAGGCAGGAACGAGAGAAATGGACGAACAAGATGGAGCACTCTGAAACCACCTCCCATCTTGTTTTCTACAACTTAACCTGCTGGTCCAAAATACAAATTTTTTAGAAAGACTGAACACTAATCAAATATACAGAATGCCCTGCTAAAACAGGCACAAACAGGGATTTCAAATCTAAGAATGCATAAGAACTGAATATGTTGAATTGTGTGAAGCACCTCCTTCGACACTTGTACTGTTAAAGTTCACTTATTTATTTATCTAAACCAGTCGCGGCCCCTTAGACAGGATCCTTTTTTGCCAATCAAGCAGAACTAATTGGTTCACATATGGTGAGATCCAAACTCTTGCTTGATACCTAATAGTGTGAACAATCACACCTAAAAGCTAGCTAGCTTAATGTTATTACAAAAGAACACTAGGAAAACCCTAAATTCAAACTTTCTTAAATCAATCAATACAAAGAGGAAGGTAAATCAAGCATATAAACATGTAACAAAACAGAGAATTCCAGAATGTTTTATTACTTTTTTGTTGATAAAATAAGCTCCTCTTTTGCTCAAGAACTAAATCATTTTCAATCAAACAATCAACTATATCTCAATCTCAAACCAGTCACCATCAACTATATAAATCAATCTATATTGATATTCAGTTTGCTGGCAATTCAACTGTTTCAATCAATCAACTGTATTTCAATCTCAACAAATCTATCTATACCAATATTCAGTTTACTCGCAATTCAACTATTTCAATCAATCAATTATATCTCAATCTCAACCAAACTATCAATATTTCTAACCAGTTTACTCAAAATTCAACTGCTTCAATCAATCAACTACATCTCAATCTCAATAAATCTATTTACATCGGTATTCAGTTTACTCACAATTCTAACTATTTCAATCAATCAATCAACTACATCTCAATCTCAATAAATCAATTTACATCGGTATTCAGTTTACTCGCAATTCTAACTATTTCAATCAATCAATCAACTACATCTCAATCTCAATAAAGAATCTATCTATATCTACATTCGATTCACTCGCAATTCAAAAACGAGATTAAAAATTATCAAAATTCGCAGCTAAATAACTCGAAATAAAACTTCAAAATGAACAAATGCATGTAATAATTTGGAGAAAATGTATAGAGATATGAGCCTCAACTTACCGAAGAAGAAGAAGAAGGGTTTTCTCCTTTCAGATCTACGAGCTCCGACGCGGAGATTTTTTTTCCCTCCTTTTAGAGAGGAAGAAATGTTGATGACGTGGGACTTTATACGCTATCTAATCCAATCTACGAGCTCCGACGCGGAGATTTTTTTTCCCTCCTTTTAGAGAGGAAGAAATGTTGATGACGTGGGACTTTATACGCTATCTAATCCAATAATTTAATGACACGTGTTTCCTATGACACAGCTGAATTTAATTAGCTTATTGGGACGTAATTTGACTAGGCGTAGAGTTTAATAAATATAAAAGAAATTTCAATATTTTAAAATTATAATGTTATTAGAGTATTTGTTTTTATGTAAGTTGATTATCTTTTCAAAAATAGTTGGCCATTTTATTAAATTAAAAAAAATAATTAAACTAATTTAGTGTATGTGTTTTGCGCGTATATATATCGTATTTTTTATTAAAATAAATATAATATTTATATAAATAAAATTAAATAAATATTATTAATTTAATGCAATCATTTAATCAATATCTATTGACGGGTTGTTGAGACGAGGGTTCCAGGAAACAACCTCTCTACTTCTATGAGATAGTGGTAAGGTCTGCGTACATTTTACCCTCCCCAGACCCCACTTGTGGGATTACACGGGGTATGTTATTGTTGTATTTAATCAATATCTATACCATATTAAAAGTATGAAAACTCTTAATAATGTTGATTGAACTTTTTGCCCTTCATTAAAAGACTCCTTTTTAGACAAAATTATTTTTTTTACCTTTTTTAAGAATTATTATTTTAATAATATTAAATATAAAGAAAAATTAAATAAAAAAAAATCTCTACACAAGGAATCCTTTTCGAACTAAAAT
>DF362245.1:14973-29918 GCA_000787875.1 Solanum virginianum
CTCTCTACCTAGGTAGTGGTAAGGTCTGCGTACATCCACCCTCCCCAGACCCCACTTGTGGGATTTCACTGGGTATGTTGTTGTTGTTGTTGTATTTTATTTAAGTATTAAACTCTCTCTTTCTCCCTTAGTCTAATTTCCCCTTGTTCATGTTTCTTATGATGTTTTATATTGGTTTCGTAACCAAAGATGTGTAATGATATGCTATGAGGCTTGTTTAGGGTTCCTTCGGGTTCCCCATTCGCCGGTCACATCGAGGTCCTAGTCTTGGGTCATAACAAACTTGGTATTAGAGCACTAGGTTTTTAGATCAAAGTCCAACACACTACGTCAATTAGAATCATATTCATGGTTATGTTGTGCACTACAACAATGAGTAGGAGGCTATGAGGTATCCTAGGAAATATTTTACTTCTTCATGATCCATGTCGTGCGATAAAGTTAGATCCCCTAGGCTAATTGCTAACCCCTAACCATTATATTTCAGGACATGTCTCAAGCTACTCAAGACAGTGATATATCAAATGCGGAGGTTCGAAATGCTCTATGGGTAACGACCAAAGAAGTGACAACATTGGCAATTCAACTCAACCATCAAGTGGGTGCTCCCGAGACTTTTAGTGATGAGAGAGTAGGTAGTGAGGCCAAGTGGGCCCATAATGTGGGTAAGTTCCAAAGTCTTAAGGGTAGAATTGATGTTATGTGTCCAACATATGGTATGGTTCATAGAGGCCCATGTTTGAAGGACACCAACACTTATTTTGGTTATGGGGAAATGGGGCATAAGAGGAATGATTACCCCTGTAGTCACGATAAGAATAAAAGAGGTGAGGGTGGGATGACTAATCCCAAGTGTCAAAAGCGTAGGAAGTATCATGGTGGCCCATGCTTGAGGAAAACCAATACTTGTTATAGGTGTAATAAAGTGGCTCACAAGCTAAAAGATTATCCATATATTCGAAGGAACCATAAGGGTAGCCGACCTTTAGATCTAGATGGTCGTATTGATCAAGTGACTCAAGGAGTGGATGAGATGCCCGATGCTACTACCAGTAAGTTAATGTTTTCTTGGCCTTGTTGTGCATGTATTGTTAGGCCCAGTGTGCCACTACTTCTTCTCTATTCTTGTTGGTTGATGTTAGGGCTTCTTGTGTGCCCAAATTGTTATGTGGATCTTTGGTGTCCATTCTTTTGTTTAGTGTATTGTTTCTACAAGGTTTATAGGTGTTGATCCGGGTTTACATTATATTAGGTCTTTCTTTGTGGTTTGATGGAGTTGGCATGGTGGATTTGGATGTCATTATAGGGATGGAATGGTTGCATGCATGTTGTGTCTTCATGGATGGTAAAACCCATAGAGATATCCTCAATTCCCTAATGAGCCCGTCTTTGAGTGGGAGGTTGTTAAATGGTAGCAAGGGAGATAGGTCCACTTCATGCCCTAAGGTACAATAAGTCTCTAAGGGGTTGCATTTATCATCTTGTGAAAATTGGGGGTGTTGAATCTAAGTTGTTTATTTAAGAATTGTCATTGGTAATAGATGAGGCCTTGAATGTCCCTTTTTGATGTTTGAAGTTGGGATAATGCCTTTTGGTTTGCCTAGTATGCCGGTTATGCCTATATGTCTCATGAGTAAGATATTTAGTCCCTACTCTAATAGCTTTATGGTGGTTTTGGTGATGATAATATGGTTCATTCCTTAAGGAGGTAGTGCAGGTGAGTCATTTGAGGGTAGTACTACAAGTTTAAGGAAGAAGGTTGGGTGCTAGTAGGAGAGATGGGAATTTTGCCTTCCTAGGTTGTGTGGTGTCGAGTAATGGTATTAAGGTGGACCTTAGTAACACAAAGGTGATTAGAAATTGGCCTAGACCTTTGACTTCATCGTATATTAGGAGCCTCTTGGGTTTAGTGGGCTATTGCCGGAGATCGTGAGTAGGTTCTCTTCTATTGTTACTCCTATGAATTAGTTGACCCTAAGTAAGGTCATATTGTGACCGACGTTCTGAGTAGGCTGATTTGATAGGTCTGGGAGTTGCTATTTCTTGTCTTATTCCTTGGTGCTAGTAGGATTCATGTGTATGAGGGTTGATCATTGATCCCTTCCAATCAAGGAGACCCAAAATTATCTCCAAGAAAATCTACATGGATTTTACTTATTTTAATTTGAGATTTAAATATTATGATTCCTAAAATTCTATTGATGCATGGGTAGTGTTTATTCGATGATTTTAATGTTATTTAAACCATTATATAAGGATTTACTTTGAATTTATGAAGTTATAAGTATGTATGTTCCCTTTTTGAACTATTTATGCGTGAGAGATTACACTATGGATTTAAATATGGAATTAATTAAGTTTTTACTTCAACTTCATATTATCAATGTTGATTTTTAAATGAAGTCTTAACTAGCCATGTTGTTTCCCTATTGTTCATAGTATATGCATTCATGTACATGCATTATTTTGAAAAATTATGTTATGGGTAAGGCCAATTTCATTTTATGGTATGATTTTGATAAAAGGTTGGTTATGCCAATATTATGATCGCATATGTCTTTAATTTTGGCTCTTTAAGCATTTCAGGTGCTTGCACCATTTTGTATATGAATGGGCTATTCCTATGCATGAGTATTATGATTATGAAATTATAATTTTGGCATTTGAGCCTAAGTATGAATTATTATGAACGGTATTTGGCTTTTAAGCCCAATTGTGCATTGAAATAATTTGGGGAAAAATGACTATTGCCTCTTTGAAAGTATGTACATGCATATTATAAGTATTCTTGTGGGATAACGACTTAGCTTGATGGGTTGAAGGTCTTGTGGTAGTTTGGGCAACTTGTATAACATGTTTCCAATGAGTGTAGAACCTGTAAGGTTGTAATATGATGGGTAAGGATGGTCAATCTATTTAGTCAACTATGATGGTTTAGTCACTTCTCTAAGATTGATCTTTGGTTTGGGTTTTGTCTCCAAGTGAGGATAAGGGTAGGTGATATCCCGAAGTGTCCTTTTCGGACTAGGGGTAAGCATTTTGAATGTTGGTGGAATTGGTTGGTTGGCTTATGCATCGGTTATGTTTATAGCTTTTATAAATAGGGTCTTAAAACCCTACCTTGATATGTTTGTGGTGGTCTCTAGTGGTGAGGTATTGATTTGTTTAGAGCTTGTGAATTATTGAGGGATAGTATTGCAAGTCTAGGATGATGAGGGGATTGGTTGCAAAATATGATAAGTCTGCATTGTGGATAGCAAGAAGGTGGTTAGAATTCTTTAAGGATTATGAATGAGTGTGCATTATTTTTCCCTGGTAAGGCTAATGTTGCAGTCGGTGCTCTAGGTAGCCTAGCATGTGTGGATAGTGGTGGCAAAAAGGAGACTAGTGCGGTCCATCAGTTGATTAGATGTCGGTGCTCTAGGTAGCCTAGCATATTTGTTGATAGTGGAAAAGAGGAGACTAGTGGTGTAGCATTCTTGATGGTTCCAAATCTTCTTGGGTTAAGAGGTCTTGATTAGGCAAGGTCTTGATTCCGCCTTATTAGAGTTGGGAATTTTGGGTGAGAAGATGACAGAGTCGGGGGTTGTCTCCTAAGGGGGAGATGGTGGTTATGGTACCAAGTGGGTTAGGTGTATTTAAGGTTGACAATTGAGTTGAGGGTTGTGAGTCTTCATAGAGGGTAAAGGGAGGTTGGTTAGGTTGCATAGTTTGGGAATTGCCTATGGTATGGTTATGGTGTGTCTGATTTGTCATGATTCTAGGTTGTGGGGATGTGTTGGTGACCCTAGTAATATGGAACTCTTTCAAGTTGTGGGTGAGGTGGAGGATGATTTGGCTTAAAAGGAGGTTCCGGTGGAGGTATTGGATGGATAAGTGGAGTAATTGATTGATTGATAATAGTGTAGGGGTCGTGAAGGCCCTTTGGAAGAGTTGTTTGTTCGTATATGTGTCTCGGAGAGCCGGTGCAGATACAAAGAAGCAATATCCATACCTCTTTCACTCTATTCAAACTTATGACGACATGTCAAGTCCTTTCTATGATTCCAGGTCCTATGTTTCAGCCCCCATGTCATTCATGTGCATTCATGTTTAAGTTGGCAAGTTTATGATGATTTTACACTTATGTTAAGATCTTAAAAACAATGTTTTTAATGTAATGTTGCATTCTTGGTGGGGCAGATTTGTTATGATCACTCTTGTCTTATACGCCTCTTTTACATTCAGGGATGAATATTCCCAAGGGGGAGATATTGTAGCCGCCCCAAAAAGTGCCGAAAATGTGCCTTGGAATGCCCAGAATTTTAATTTCCATATATCTAAAAATCTGTTTATTATTTCAAAAATCCAACTTCATATTTTTGTTCAGAAGGTCCAAATTAGGTGAAAAAGGGTCCAACATTTAAGTCTTTGGCCTAGACCCTCCCATGCTTGAAAATACCTATACTTAGCCTTATTTCACCCTCATATCACCCTAAACGTTCCCCAATACTCACTCAAACACTTAAACTCATATTTCACCCTAAATTAAAGTCCTAAATTCAAGACCAATCTTAAAGATTTCATCAAGGATCTTATTCAAGATTCAAGTCTCCATTCTCAATCTTCTTCAAGGGTTCTCCAAAGTTAAGGTATGTGGTGTTGAACCATTTATGAGGGATTTTGATGTTAATGTCTTGAGGGTGTTGCAAGTTGTTGATTGATGGTTTTACAATAGATTTTCTTGCATGATTTTATCTCCAAATTGCATGGTCTTTTACCCCTACTACACACCCCCAAGGTGTTTGATAAAATGTTCGGTTATGGTTTCTTGAAGAAATGAAGGTCCAAAGCATGAGATATGATATGTTAGACTATATGATGGTGAAATGACCTTATTTATATGATGAATTCTATATAAAGTATTGCATTAGACCATGCCCAATCTGGGGGTCTAAAAATCCGGATAACCGAGGGAAGGGTTAGTACTTCTCCACCTAGGTGATGCGGCAGTATTATCACCAACCGAGGGAAGGGTTAATACTTCTCCACCTAGGTGATGAGGTGGAATTATCACCAATCGAGGGAAGGGTTAGTACTTCTCCACCTAGGTGATGGGTCAGCATTATCACCAACTGAGTGAAAGGTTAGTACTTCACCACCTAAGTGATGGGGCGCCATTATCACTAACCTCAAGAAGTTTATACCTTAGAAATCTAGCTAGGTCTATTCTACATATATGATATCCTATATGAACATGAGTCACCTAAGCATGTTTTACTTATGCATTTGACATACATGCCATTTTACTACACTATCCCTGTTGTCTATTGTATGCATTTTGGTTATGAAGTCTATCTATTGTTGCATTGCATCCTACATACTTAGTACATTCAAACATACTTCACTGCTAAGTATTAATGTTTAGAGGTGTTGCTAGACAAGTTATGTATTATGTTTATGCTTAGATTCATCTATGTTATTTAACTATTAAACTCTCTCTTTCTCTCTTAGTCCCATTTCCCTTTGTTCATGTTTTATATTGGTTCTGCAACTAAGGATGTGTAATGATATGCTATGAGACTTGTTTGGGGTTCCTTTGGGTTCCCCATTCGCCGATCACATCTAGTCCCTAGGCTTGGGTCATGACACTATCAACCATAACCTATATGGAATCAAAACCCTTCCTAGTACTGGGCAACCCAACCACAAAATCTATATTAATCACCTCCCACTTTCAAGCAAGAATCTCTATGTCATGGGTTAGGCCACCCGGCCTTTGATGTTTGGTTTTGACTTTATGACAACTATTGCAACCAGAAACAAATTTGGAATGTCCCTCTTCATACCTCCCCACCAATACACAACTCTCAAGTCCCTATAAATTTTAGTGGAGCCAGGGTGGATAGAATAAGAAGAATTATGGACCTCATCAAGGATTTTTTCCTTCAAACCATCAACACAAGGCACAAACAACCTACATTGGTACCTAAGGGCCCCATCTCCCCCTTGGTGGAAAACCTCTACATTGCCCTCTTTCACTAAGGCCTTCAATTTAAGGAAGGAGGAGTCAAGATCTTGTTTTTCTATCACCTCATCAACCAGTGAAGATTTAGACCCATCAACAACAACAACACCATCACCCACTTCCTCTAACCTAACCCCCAATCTAGCCAATCAGTGCACCTCCCTATCCATCTCCTTACCACTACCATCAACATGAGCTAGGCTACCCATGGGCACCCAACTCAAAGCATCCGCCACAACATTTGCCTCACCAAGATGGTAATGCACACTCATGTCATAGTCCTTAAGAAGTTCTAGCCACCTTCTTTTCCTCAAGTTGAGATCTTTTTGAGTGACGACATATTGGAGGCTTTGATGATCGGTGAGCACATCAACATGCAGCCTATACAAATAATGATGCTAAATCATTAATGCTAACACCATAGCGGCCAATTCAAGATCATGAGTAGGGTAGTTCTTTTCATGTACTTTGAGTTTTCTTGAAGCATAGGCTATCACCTTACCATTTTGCATTAGCACACAACCCAAACCCACTATAGAAGCATCACAATATACAACAAATACCTCAAGCCAATACAAATAGGAGTAGACACAACCTTATGTTTTAATGTTTGGAAGTTCCTTTCATACTCATCGGTTGATACAAACTTAACATTCTTTTAAGTCAATTTCATCATAGGGGAAGCAATGGAGGAGAAACCATTCACAAACCTTCTATAATAACCCGTTAGGCCCAAAAAGTTCCTAATATCTGATGGGGTCAATGGTCTAGGCCAATTTTTAATCACATCGATCTTCTTAAGATCCACCTTACTACCATCCCCCTTGCTAGGGCCAAGAAGCTCCTAATATCAGACGGGGTTAATGGTCTAGGCCAATTTCTAACCACATCGGTCTTCTTAGGATCCACCTTAATACCATCCCCCGATACCACATGACCCAAGAATGCAACCTCCTTCAACAAAAATTCACACTTTTCATACTTGGCATACGATTTCTCCTCCCTCAAACTTTGCAATACAACCCATAAAGAACTCACATGCTCCTCCCTACTATGTGAATAAATCAAAATATCATCAATGAAGACCATAACAAAGAAATCAAGGTAGGGTTTAAAGACCCTATTCATAAGGTCCATGTAGATGGTCAGTGCATTAGTCAACCCAAACAACATCACAAAAAACTCATAATGCCCATATCTAGTCTGGAAAGCCATCTTGGGAATACACATTTCCTCACCCTCACTTGATGATACCCGGATCAAAGATCAATCTTAGAGAAATAGCTAACCCCTTGCAATTGGTCAAACAAATCATCAATCTTTAAAAGAGGATACCTATTCTTTATGGTGACCCTATTGAGCTGCCGGTAGTCAATACATATCCTAAGGGACCCATCTTTCTCCTTTACAAACAACACTAGTGCACCCCAAGGTAATTGGCTAGGTATCATAAATTCCTTCTCTAATAAATCTTTCAATTATTCCTTTAACTCCTTCAACTCTACCGAGGCCATACAGTAAGGGGGAATGAAGATGGTTGAGTTCAGGGAGGAGGCCTATACCAAAATCTATTTCCTTATTCAGAGGAACACTGGGAAGATATCAAAAAACTCATTTACAACCGAGACCGACTCTATAGGAAGGACTTTAGACTCCACATCCCTAGCCCGCATAAGATGGTAAACACACCCCTTAGATATCAACTTACATGCTTTAATGCAAGAGATGAATCTACCCCTTGACCACTATATCTTGACTTTCCCACTCAAGGATGGGTTCATTTGGAAATTGAAATTTGACTCTACAGGTTCTACAATCGATAGCAGCATGTAGGCATGCAATCAATTCATCCCAAGAATAACATCAAAATCAACCATATCTAATTCAATAACATCACAAGGCAACAACTTATGCAAAATACAAATAGGACGACTTCTATAAACTCTTCGAGCAATAATAGAGGCACCAATAGGGGTAGACATTTCATATGATTTATACAACAACTCGGGGTGAACATGAAACTTTTGGGCAAGAAAGGGGGTAACAAAAGAAAGAGTGGCACCAGGATCAACCAAAGCATATACATCAAATTTAAAGATTTTTAACATACCGGTAACAACATCGGGAACCTCACCAACCCTTTACCTCCCGTATAGAGTATAAAACCGATTGTGCCTTAGGGTACCACCTTGAAGATCACCTCTACCCAATGGAACCACATTTACATCTCAGCATTTGCCACGGTTTCTTGGATAATCCACCCTTTTATGGCCAAGCTCCCCACTATCAAAGCATGCATTAGAACCCTTCAAACATGGGCCCTTGTGACTCTTTCCACACCTAGGATACACATCAATTGGCGCCACACCACCAATACCTTGAGTTCTATGGAAGTCATTGGCAAACCCCCTATTAGTAGTGTTAGAAGACCCTTGGCCTTGATGGAACCGGCCACCCCTTTGGAACTTACCCTAAAAATGGGCCCTCTTGGCCTCATGACCTCTCCTCTTCCTCAACTTTCCATCCTTCATTTGCTTGGCATAAGTCATCAACTGAGACAAATCCATGTCACTAATTAGCAAGGAAAACCAGCATTTCTTGCTCACTAAGTCGGAGTCCCCCATAAAAAACTTATTCATCCTAGATGTAGGATCGACCACCACATGAGGAGCATACTTTGAAAGTTGATTAAACTTGAGGGAATACTTCCTCCCACTCATAGCACCTTGTTACAAGTTCATAAACTTTACCAACTTAGCTTCCCCAAGTTCAAGAGGGAAGAATCGATTAAGGAAATCCAATTTGAACTCCTTCAAAAGCACCACATAACCATTTCCCTTCTCCTCTTTCCATTGATCATACCATATTTGGGCTATCTCTTTGAGTTGGTACGTCGCTAACTCTATCTTTTCATTTGGTCCAACACCTATGATATTCAATATCTTGTAGACCTTATCAATGAACTCTTGTGGATCTTCATCCACCTTTGACCAATGTAAAACCGAAGGATTCATCATTATAAAGTCTTTTACCCTATCTCCTGGGTAGTAGCATGAGGGGCTTGGGCCCCTTGTTGGACTTGGTTAGCAATAACTTAGATCTTCATCCTACTTTGACCCATAGAACACCGGAGGATTCATCCTCATGAAGTCCCTTATCCTATCTCTTAGGGTAGTAGCATGAGGAGCTTGGGCCCCTTATTGACTTGGTTGGCCATAACATGGGCAAACATAGTGAGACCATCTCGGAGCTCACTATTGGTAGGTTGCTTCTTGGAAGTTTGGGCCCTTCTTCCTCTAGTGTTTGTGTAATGACCCCAAAAAGTGCCCAAAATAAGCCTAAGAATGCCTAGAATTTTAATTTCTATATATCTCGAAATCCATTTATGATTTCAAAAATCCAACTTTGGATTCTTGTTCAGGGGATCCAAATTTGTGGGAGAAGGGTCTAACCCCGATTTAAGAGTAAAAATTTAGCAAATACGAAATTTCAAAAATCAATTTCTAGAGGGGTTTTCACATCCCCCTCGCGATGCGCCCCTATGTATTGTTGAACTATGCTTTTTGGCTTTAGTCCAAGACTTTAAGTCTCTGGCCTAAAAGCTCCCATACGTGTTTTTAGCCATACTTAGTCATATTTTACCCTTATATCATCCTAAATATTTTCCAATACTAACTCAAACACTTAGTCATATTTTCACTCCCCAAACTCAAGTCCCAAACCTGTATCCCAAGCTAAGGTTCTCTTTCAAGGTTGTTTTTCAAGCTTCAATTCTCCATCTCCAATCTTCACCAAGTTCATCCTAAGATAAGGTATATGGTATTAAACCATTGGGTCCTTTCAACTATGGTGCCTAAGCCCCCTTTTTACTAATATTGCATGATTTAAAGTTGATTTTACATGTGGGTCTTGTATATTGAGAAATTTATTGCACAGTGATTTTAGTTAATAAAAGTATGGTTGTTTTAGCATGTTTTGTGATCTAAATCTTGGATCTAATGTTGGATTTGATGAGGATTTTTGATGTAAATGTCTTGGGGGGTGTTTCAAGGTGTTGATTGATGGTTTTACTATAGATTTTCTTACATTATTTCATCTCCAAATTGCATGGTCTTTTACCCCCACTACACACCCCTAAGGTGTTTGATAAAATGTCTGATTATGGTTTCTTGAGGAAATGAAGGTCCAAAGTATGATATATGATATGAATGATGTTATGATAGTGAAATAAACTTATGTATATGATTATTCCTTTATGAATTATTGCACTAAAGCATATGATGAATCCTATATAAAGTGAAGAATTTACCATGCCCAATCTGAGGGGTTTGAGGGTCCAAATAACCTAGTGAAGGGTTTGCACTTCTCCACCTGGTGATGGGGCGGCATCATCACTAAACTAGATAGGGGTTTATACTCATTAACCTAGGAAAGGGTTTGTACTTCTCCACCATTGTGATGGGGCGGCATTATCACTAACATAGATGAGGGTTAATACTCATCCACCTAAGTGATAGGGTGGCAACATCACTAACCTACCAAGGTATTCGTACTTTGGAAGTCTAGTTTTTATCTTCTACACATATGATATCATGTACGAGCATGGGTTACTTAAGTATGTTTTGTTTATCCATTGATCATATCATGCTTATTGTCTATTGTTATGCATGTTGATTATGAAACTTATCTCTTGTTGCATGTCTATTGTTATGCATATTGATTATGAAACTTATCTCTTGTTGCATGGCATCACACATACTTAGTACATTCAAATGTACTAATACATACTCTTGCCTACATGATATCACCATATAGGAACTGGTGCTCAAGTTGATCATTCTCCCCCTCCACGTGGCTAGTCGGTGCTATTCCAAGCTTATTGGTGAGTCCTCCATTTCGAGGACCTTAGTCTATGATTGATATTATGTATGTATTGAGATGCTTTCTTATGTTCTATTTTGACTATGAGGGTGAGCCTAGTTACTTTGTCTTGGCCCCCACCCTATCTATGTATTTAAAGGTTTTGTTGGACAAGTTGTGTACTTATGATATGAGCTATGACTCCTTATCTTGATGTTGTTGTTTTGGCAAGCTATCCTTTAGCCCCAGCACCACATAACCATTTCCCTTCTCCTCTTTCCATTGATCATACCATATTTGGGCTATCTCTTTGAGTTGGTACGTCGCTAACTCTATCTTTTCATTCCTTCTCTCCTTTATTCTTATTTTATATCTTTTACATGCTTCCGCAACCAATGATGTTTAATGATAAGTTGACAGGATTGATTAGGGTCCCTTCTAGTTCCTCATTTGTTGTGTCACGTTTAGGCCCTAGGCTTGGGTCGTGATAAACTTGGTATCGAAGCACTAGGTTGATAGATCCTCAGAGACTAACACACCTCATAGATTAGAGTCCTATTCATGGCAGTAAAGTATGCCATGACTATGAATAGGAGGCTATGAGGCATTTTAGAAAATGTTTCCCTTCTTTAAGTTCTAAGTCATGCTATAGAGTTGTGGTGAGTTTTCCCCCTAACAATTGTTCGTTGCTATGCTAGATCATGCCAAACACTAGAGGAAGATGTGCCCAAACTCCCAAGGAGTAACCTACCAATGGTGAGCTTCAGGATGCCCTTACTATGCTTGCCCAAGTGGTGGCCAACCAAGTCTAATAAGGGGTGCAAGTCCCTCATGCTACTACCTCGGGAGATAGGGTAAGAGACTTCCTGAGGATGAATCCTCTGGTTTTCTATGGGTCAAAGGTGGATAAAGACCCTCAAGAGTTTATTGATGAGGTCTACAAAATCTTGAATATTATGGGTGTTAGGCCAAATGAAAAGGCGAAGTTGGCAGCGTACCAACTTAAATAAGTAGCCTAAATTTGGTATGAGCAATGGAAGGGTGAGAAAGGAGTTGGTAATATGGTGCTTTGGGAGAAGTTCAAAATGGCCTTCCTTAATAGGTTTTTCCCTCTTGAACCTAGGAAGGCAAAATTGGTATAGTTTATGAATTTGAAACAAGGTTCTATGATTATGAGGGAGTATGCCCTCAAATTTAATCAACTTTTAAAGTTTGCTCCTCACTTAGTGGCTGATCCTAGATCGAGGATGAATAAATTTTTGATGGGGGTCTCCAACTTGGTGAGTGAGGAATGCTAATCCGCCTTATGTATTGGTGACATGGACTTGTCTCGGTTGATGACTTATGGCAAGCGAATGGAGAAAGAGAAGATGAGAAAAATCAGGGGCCATGAGGCCAAGAGAGCCTGTCATGGGGGTAAGTTCCATAGGGGTGGCCGATTCCATCAAGGCCAAAGGCTTCCTCATGCTACAAATAGGGAGTTTGCCAATGATTTCCCTAGACCTCAAGGTATTGGTGGTGTGGCCCCTAATGATGTATGTCCTAAATATGGAAAGAGTCTTAATGGCCTGTATTTGAAGGGTTCTAATGCATGGTTCAATTGTGGGGAGCTTGGTCACAAAAAGGTAGATTGTCCAAGAAATTGTGTCAAGGGCCGAGATGCAAATGTGGTTCCATTGGATAGAGGTGGTCCTCAAGGTGATTCCCCAAGGGGTTGGTGAGGTCCCCAATGTTGTTACCAGTATGTTGAAAATCTTTGACTTTGATATGTATGCTTTGATTAATCTGGGTATCACTCTTTCCTTTGTTACCTCCTTTATTGCTAAAAAGTTCCATGTTGAGTCGGAGTCGTTGCATGAGTCATATGAGGTGTCTACTCCTATTGGTGCATTTATTGTTGCTAGGATGGTGTATAGAAATTATCCGATTTGCATTTTGCATAAAATCTTACCTTGTGATCTTGTTGAATTATATTGTTGATTTTGATGTTATTCTTTGGATGGACTAGTGAACCCATCCTTGAGTGGGAAAGTCATGATGTGGTAGTGAGGGGTAGGTTCATCTCATGCATTAAAGCCCATAGATTGATTTCCAAGGGGTGTTTGTCTCATGTAGTGTGGGTGAGGAAGTGTGATATTCCCAAGATGGCCTTTCGGACTAGATATGGGCATTATGAATTTGTGGTGATGTCCTTTGGGTTGACTAATGCACTGGCATGTCTTCCCAAATGACCTTCCTAGTGTACCTCCCAAAAGGGAGATAGATTTTAGCATAGATCTCCTTCCTAACACTCAACATATCTCCATTACCCCTTATCGTATGGCCCTGGCAGAGTTGAAGGAGTTAAAGAAACAATTGAAAGATTTGTTGGAGAAGAGATTTATTAGACCTAACCAATCACCTTGGCGTGCACTGGTGTTGTTTGTAAAGAACAAAGATGGGTCACTTAGAATGTGTATTAACTATCACCAACTCAATAGGGTCACTATGATAAATAGGTATCCTCTTTCGAGAATTGATGACTTGTTTGACCAATTGCAAGGGGCTAGCATTTTCTCTAAGATTGATCTTCGATCTTGGTACCATCAAGTGAGGGTGAGGGAGTGTGATATTCCCAAGATGGCCTTCAAGACTTGATATGGGCACTATGAATTTATGGTGATGTTCTTTGGGTTGACTGAGGCACCGGCCATCTTCATGGACCTAATGAATAGGGTTTTCAAACCCCACCTTGATTCCTTTTTCGTGGTCTTCATTGATGATATTTCGATCTATTCACATAGTAGGGAGGATCATATGGGTGATCTGAGGGTAGTGTTACAAAGATTAAGGGGGGAGACATTGTATGCTAAGTTCACAAGTGTGAGTTTTGCTTGAAGGAGGTTGCATTCTTGGGTCATGTGGTGTCGAGGGATTACATTAAAGTGGATCCTGAGAAGACCAATGTGATTAAGAATTGGCCTAGACTATTGACCCCATCGAATATTAGGAGTTTCTTGGGCCTTGCGGGTTACTATAGAAGGTTTATGAATGGGTTCTCCTCTATTGATTCTCCTATGACAAAATCGACTCAAAAGAAGGTTAAGTTTGTGTGGATCGATGAATGTGATAAAAGCTTCCAAACATTGAAAGATAGACTTGTGTTCACTTCTATATTGTCATTACCTAACAGTCTTGAGGGTTTTGTTGTGTATTCTGATACATCTAGAGTTGGTTTGGGTTGTGTGCTAATGCAAAATGGTAAGGTCACAAAAAGATCTCAACTTAAGACAAAGAAGGTGGCTAGAACCTCTCAAAGATTATGACATGAGTGTGCATTATCATCTGGGTAAGGCAAATATGGTGGCAGATGCTTTAAGCTGGGTGTCCATGGGTAGCCTAGCTCATGTGGATAGTAGTGAAAGAGATATGGCTAAGGAGGTGCATAGGTTGGCTAGATTAGGGGTTAGGTTAGAAGAGGTTGCTGATGATGATGTTATGGTTATTGATGGGTCCAAGTCTTCTTTAGTTGATGAGGTGATAGCCAAATAAGATCCTGACTCCTCCTTACTTGAATTGAAGGCCTTGGTGAAAGAGGGAAAAGTAGAGGTTTCCTCCCAAGGGAGAGATGGTGCCCTTAGGCACAAAGTTAGGTTGTGTGTGCCATGTGTTGATAGTTTGAGGGAGAGAATTCTTGATGAGGCCCATAATTTTTCTTACTCTATCCACCCCGGTTCCACCAAAATGTATAGAGACTTGAGGGATGTGTATTGGTGGGGAGGTATGAAGAGGGACATTGTTAAATTTATTTCTAGTTGTCGTACTTGTCAACAATTCAAAGCCAAACATCAAAGGTCGAGTGGCCTAACCCACGACATAGAGATTTCTACTTGGAAGTGGGAGGTAATTAATATGGATTCTGTGGTTGGGTTGCCCAAAACTAGAAAAGGTTTTGCTTCCATATGAGTAGTGGTTGATAAGATGATGAAGTCGGCTCATTTTCTACCGGTTAAAACTACATATGGGGATGAAGAGTATACAAGGTTGTATATCCATGAGTTAATGAGGCTGCATAGGATTACTTTGTCCATCATATCGG
>DF362245.1:29960-44712 GCA_000787875.1 Solanum virginianum
GGCCATGATACGAGCCTCGAGGAAACGGATCATGGTTCACCTTAGTACAGTCTTCTACCCTCAAATGGATGGCCAAGCCGAAAAGGACAATTCAAACACTTGAGGATATGCTTAAAGCTTGTGTCTTGGAGCTTAAAGGTAGTTGGGATGACCATTTTCCATTGATTGAGTTTGCCTACAACAATAGCTATCACTCTAATATCCGTATGGCTCCTTCTGAGGCTCTTTATGGGAGGCATTGTAGATCATGGATGGGTTGGTTTGAGGCTGGAGAGGTGGCTTTATTGGGGCCGGATCTGATTATGGAGGCTCTTGAGAAGGTTAAGATGATTAGGGAAAGGTTGAGAATGTCCCAAAGTCATCAAAAATCCTATGTCGATGTAAGGAGGAAAGACCTAGAGCTCCAAGTGGGTGATTGGGTCTATTTGAAGGTTTCGGCAATGAAAGGTGTGGCCCATTTTGGTAAAAAGGGGAAGTTTAGCCCAAGGTATATTAGTCCTTATGAGGTGATAGAGAGGGTTAGCAAGGTAGTTTATGAGTTGAAGTTGCCTAGTGAAACGAATTTGGTTCATCCGGTGTTCCATGTCTCTATGTTGAGAAAATGTGTTGGTGATCCTAATGCAATCATGTCTCTTGATGTTATGGGTGTTGTGGGGGATAACTTGACCTATGAGGAGGTTCTGGTTAAGATCTTGAATAGTCAAGTAAAGAGATTGAGGAAGAAAGAGGTGACATCCATTATGGTCCTTTGGAGGAACCAACAAGTTGAAAGTTCTACATGGGAGGCCAAAGCGGACATGCAAAAGCAGTATCCTCATCTTTTCCACTCCACTCAGCCTAAGGTACAAATAGTAAGTCCTATATGTGATTCCAAGTCTTACATTTCAACCCCTATGTCATTCATATGCATTCATATTTAAGTATGTAAGCTTGTGATGATGATTTCACAATTATGTTGAGATTTTAAAAATAGTGGTTTGCATGTTATGTGGCATTCTTGTTAAGGCTGATTTGTTCATGATTACTCTAGTTTACACATCCCTTTTACATTTGGGATGAATGTTCCCAAGGGGCAGATATTGTAACTGTTAGAACCCGTATGTCCTTCATTGGATCAATTAGGAAAAGTTTGGGACCAAAAGAAGAATTTTTAAAAGTTGGAGATCATGAATTAATTAGGTGGTGCCCACATAAATTTGTGTTAATCTTTAATTGGAACAACCCAAGAAGTGGGTCATTGACACTTGTCTAGTCTTGCTCTATATATATGTGAGATGATCCCTTTATTCCATTTCATTCTACAGTTAGAAAAAAAAAAGAAGCCAAAGTTGAAGAACTCTTAGAGAAGCTCTCGGCAATGGAAGCATAAATTGAAAAAAAATTCTAGCCATTCTAAAAATTATTTGTTGGTGCAAACCCCCTATATTGAGGTCCCTAAGTAGCATGGAAGTGTCGTTGGAGCAATTAACCCTCTACTTTCTCACTTTTGGAAACCCTAGCTCTTTTGTAGAGTTGAAGAGAAAAGGTAAGGTTTGATCTTGTTTTATGTGTTATAAAGGTTGTAAGCATGTTGTAGTATGATGAAATGAAGGAAAATCATAAAATATGGAATGTTGGAAGTGAGTTGTGTGTGTGAGAGTGTTGGGCCGTATGGGTATGTGTATGTTGTGTTATGTTGTGTTGTGTTGGAACTATGAATTGATGCCTAGTTAGTATATTATGATCATTGTAGAGTGAAGGAATGATTGGAAATCATCCATATGTGTATGTTAGTGTGCTAGCCAAATTTATGAATATTGTTAAGATGATGAAATAGAGAGCTATTATTGTGTATTGCCTCTCGAATTGATTATTGATGTTGCTAGGTTGTTGTTGTTGTTGATTAATTGGGTCGAGTTAAATTCTCGGGGTGGCCTATTTTCAGGGGTAATGCTGCCCAAATATCTGTAGAATTAAGGACAAAATTGGAATTTAATGCCTAAGAAGTCTTTTAGCTAATGTTTGGCAACTTATGACTTGTTTGTAGAATTTGGGCAACACAAAGTGTAATTGGACTTAGCTTGCATTGGGATTATATTAGGGAGCATTTGAGGTATGTAAAGCAGCCTTCCTTTTTGGCATGCCTTAGTTACAATAGGCCATGATACGAGCCTCGAGGAAACTCTATTCTCGTAATTCGATCATGTTTATGATCCGTATTTGTTCCTTGGTATTGTTGTGTTAATGTGTCATAACATTGATCCTTATGTCTTTGTAATTCATAAGTTGCAAAGAGTATGTGAAAGATGAATTGTTTTTAAAAGAACTTATTCATTAACGATTCTAAAACTACAAACGTCCATAACTTTCACAAAAAAGCTTGGATTGCTTTGAAATTCTTGTAGGAGTTTGTATGGTCTAGGATAAGTATGTTCTGCGTAGGTTGGGCTAGTATCCTATGTCGATGTAAGGAGGAAAGACCTAGAGCTCCAAGTGGGTGATTGGGTCTATTTGAAGGTTTCGGCAATGAAAGGTGTGGCCCATTTTGGTAAAAAGGGGAAGTTTAGCCCAGCCCTTTTATGTGATTTTGGTTTTTGAAAGAATGTGTAATAATTATTTATCCAATTTCAAATATGGCTACTTTACTTATCTTTTGAATTTATGACAATAATTTTATGCATATGATTACTCACTACTCCGTTCGTGCCTACTACTATGATATCATTCGCTGATTCCCCGGCCAGTTCATTGTCGTGCGCATTATGATATACTTCGGTGTTATGTTGTATCTATGGTTCATCGAGCTCCTCGCTCGAGGGTCGAGTTCTGCTTTTGCCAGTCCAGTTAGTTGTCGTGCACATTATGATATACTCCAGTGTTATGTTGTGTTTGGCTAAGTGCAAGGACGGTGATACATAACTCCTAGCTCACTTGGGTTTTCTGCTGTGTTTTGCGTTATGTTATGTTTGGGTGAGTACAGGGATGGTGATACATAACGCTTGGCTCAATTATGCTATTTTGTGATGTGATATATGATGGGGATTTGGAGATTTGACACTTTCTGGTGTTACGTTGACGGGTGGGCAACCATATTTCCTGTGCCCTATGCATAATTTGCATTGTGAAAGTAAACAGTTTAATATTTTTGGATATGCATTTGCCTTCCATACTTTTGTTTCGATTATTACTCAGATTTATGCTTTATACATTCTGCTTTGCATATTCAGTACGTATTTCGTATTGACCCTCCTTCTTCAGGGGCTGCATTTCATGCCCTCAGGTATCGACGTACAGTTTGGTGACCGACTAGCTTAGGACCTTTTCTGCTGTTTGGAGTGCTCCTCTTGCTTCGGAGCCTACTTTTGGTATACCCTCGTTAGTTGTTTTGTATATATTTACTCGAGGGTACGACGGGGCCCTGTCCCATCCTATGAATCTGTCAGTATATTTAGAGGTTTGTGGACATATATGTGTGGGTTGTGCCTAGTCCATTTGACTAGACTTGCATGATCTGTATATTGGGCGGCTTTACCCGCCATAGCGGCCTTGTCGGCCCATATATGTATATATGTTGTTCAGTTGACTCTGTGTGGTCTCTGTTGGTATCTTCTGATGTGCAGGGTTATTTTGGGATAGTCCATAAAACAAAGGAAACTCTGTCAAATTTTTTTTCTAATTATAAGTCATCTATTTGTAACTCGGCTATGTGATTGTGTTTGGGTGCCCAATTCGAGCACTAGTCATGGCCCACGGGGTTGGGTCATGACAGTAACGACCACAAAAAGTGCCCCAAAACATACCTCGATATGCCTAAAATTTTAATTTCTGTATATCTTAAAATCCATTTGTGATTTCAAAAATCCATTTGTGATTTCATAGATACATAATACATAGATATATAATATGTTCAACAAACACCTCTAATACATAGATAAGAGCGGGGGCCAAGATAAAGTAACCGGGCTCACCCTCATAGTCAAAATAGAACATAAAGAAAAATGTCTCAATACATTATAAGAGCAACATAGACTAAGGTCTCCGAAGTGGAGGACTTACTAACAAGCTTGAGTAGTACCAATCTAGCCATGTGGAGGAGGAGGATAATCAACTTGGGCACTAGTTCCTACATGGTGATATCATATAGGCAAGACTATGCATTAATACGTATGAATATATTAAGTATGTAGGATGTAATACAACAAGAAATAGGCATCATAATCAAAATGCGTAACAGTAGGCAATAGGCATAATATAACAATATGGCATCTATGATCCATGCTTAAGTAACTCATACTCATATAGGATATCATATGTATAGCATAGACCAATCTAGCTTTCCAAAGTACAAAGCCCTTGTTAGGTTGGTGATGATGCCACCCCATCACTTAGGTGGTGAGCTACAAACCCCTCACTAGGTTGATGTGTAAAACCCCCTATCTAGGTTGATGTGTAAAAACCCCCTGTCTAGGTTGATAATGATGCCACCCCATCACCCTGGTAGTGAAGTACAAATCCCTCACTTGGTTGATGAGTACAAACCCCATCTAGGTTACCCGGGCTCTTGGTCCCCTCGAATTAGGCATGGTCTAATGCAACACTTTATACAGAATTCATCATATACATAAGCTCATTTCATCATCATAATATCATTCATATCATATATCATGCTTTGGACCTTCAATTCCTCAAGAAACCATAGCCAAAAATTTTATCAAACACTTGGATAAAATCATTGGGGTACAAGATCATGAAATTTAGAGATAAAATCATGCAAGTAAATCTACTGTATAATCATCAATCAACACGTTGAAACAACCCCAAAAACTATACATCAAAACCCCTCATCAAACCTTACAATAGATCCATGTTTTATAGCTCAAAAAATAGCAAAACAGTCACAACTATACATAACTTTAACATAGTTCATAGACATGTTAATACTAATAAACTCATTAGTAAAATCAACTTTGAATCATGCAAATTGAGTAAAAAGGAGATTAGGGCACCATGGGTGGAAGGACCTAGTGACTAAAACCTATATACCTTAGCTTTGGAGAAGTTCTTGATGAAGATTGAAAATGGAGGCTTGAAGCTTCAAGGAAATCCTTAGATCTGGAAGAGATTCGGACACTAGGTCCAGGTTGTGACATGTGGTTTGTGTCATGACCTAAGCCTAGGGCCTAGACATGACATGGTGAATAGGGAACCCAAAGGAACCCTAAAGAGGTTTTGAGACTTGAATTTAGGAGTGAAAAATATCGCTAAGTGTTTGAGTGAGTATTTAGAAATGTTTAGGATGATATGAGGGTGAAATATGGCTAAGTATATGTAAATACACATTTGGAAGTACTTAGGTCCAAGATATAAAAGTTTGGACCGCACAGAAAATCACTGGACAGATAAATACACCTCTTCACGTCAAGAAGAGGATGCAGAGATAACGTCTCATCATATGCGCACCCTTGGTGTGTCGGGTCAGGGGCGCGAAATGCTCACTGGAATTAGTCACTTGAAAATTATAATTGCTAATCTTTTGCTCTTAAATCGGGCTTAGACCCTTCTCCCCTAATTTTGACCCCCTGAACAATAATATGAAGTCAGATTTTTGATATCACGCACAGATTTGGAGATATATGGAATTTAAAATTCTTGGCACCTTTGAGGCACATTTTCGGGCACTTTTTGGGGTCATTTCAGTGGGATTAGGCTTAGCACCGATACATTGAATATGGTATGGACCATCTTCTTGGGTTTATATTCCTTTCCTCAAACTATGTGCAAACATAGGAGTATACTTTGCCCTTGCTTTACTAGTGGATCCATTTAGTGCACTTTCTCTCAAAATTCTTCCCGAAATGGGATAGGTTCCCGTAAGGCGAAGCTTTTTATGAAATCCTTCCCAAAATAGGGTAGGTCCTCCTAAGGAGAGTTACTTCTTCGAAATGGGACAGGCTCCCGTAAGTTGAAGTATGATTTACCATGGCAAGTAGATCACCTCTTTATTGACGAGGGATAATCATTGAGATTCCAGTTTGTAGCTTGCTTAGTCTTATTCTTTATCGATTGAGGTCTCTTCCCATATATGTATCATATTCTTTGAAAGTTGAATGATTTATAAGCATGTTTTACTTCAAGCATTGATCATACATGCCATATTGAAATTATGTTATCTATTGACTATGATTATGCATTTTTAATATATTGGCTTATCTCTTGTTGCATTGCATCCTACATACTTAGTACATTCAAACATACTAATGCATACTTTATGCCTACATGATATCACCATGTAGGGACCGGAGCTCCTCTTGATAATCCTCCACATGGCTAGTAAGAGTTTATGAAGATAAGCTTTGGTGAGCCCTCAAGTTCGAGGACACTATCTACTTTCTCTTGCTACTCCTAAGACTTCTTTATGTTGAAAATTTGACATTATGAGGATGAGCATGGAGGTGTTGTTTGACTATATGATGAAGAAGTGAATGTAGGTATAACCTAGACTCCATATAGCTTTTGGATATCAAAGACCATGCCTTACTCCCGCGTTCCACATCGGGTAACATCGTCAAGGGGTTCGTTACCTTGATAACGCGACCAAAGATGTATGTACTAAAACACCAAGAGGCTTGGTAGGGTCCCACTGGATTCCCATCAACCGTGTAACAGCTAGGCCCTAACCATCAATCTATCGAGAAACTTGCTACTACAGCACTACGAGTGGTAACAGTCCTCAACACCATGTCCACCAGAGTCCTATTCGAGGGGTGTGAACCCTGACACAACGAGTGATAGGGTGAGACGATCAACTAACCTAGGAAAGGAGTCACTACCTCAATCATCTAAGGCATGCGATAGAGTGTAATGATCCACCAATAGACAAATGCTCTCATTTTACAATTATGGCATATCCTACGTAAGCATGTTTTACTCAAGCATTACAGGGTGATGACATGTCCAAAGTGTGACTATCGCAATGCTATGTGGATATTGCCCAAACATGCAAACGCACAAATAAATCAATCGATGCATAGATGTGCGATCAAAATACAACACATTTGATGCCTAAAACAAAGAATTTTGTGAGTTCTTAATAAGACTTTTTATGGTTTTCATATGTTTTTGTGTTCTTATTGCAGAAAAGGTAGGTTAGCATGATGTTGGAGAAAAATTGCAGATTTTGCTGAAACAGCAGGACATACGAGCTCACCCACGAGTCGTAGCCCAAGCTACGAGTCGTAAGATGATATCGTAGCAAGAAATAGAGACAAAAAGTCAGAAATCTGCTAAATGGAGGTCAACCCTACGAGGCCACCCTACGAGTCATAGGTCTCACTACGACTCACATAGGTGGACTCGTAGCAAGAAACAGAGAGCCAAAACTTTAGACAAAAAACTTGAAGGCCTAGACTACAAGAGAAGCATATAAGGCATAGCCCAAGCAATGACTCATACCAGTGGATCATAACAGTCCAGTCAAAAATGCCAAGAACCTGATACGAGACCTCGATTAGGACTCGTAGGTCACCCTACGAGTCATACCTGTGAGACATACCAACTGCCAACTGTCTTTGCTATATAATTTTTAGGGTTAATTTTGTAAACACTATAAATACTTTAAGTTAGGGTTTATTTGAGAGAGACCAAACGGGAAATTCAAAAGAGATAGATCATCTTTGAATATACTCTCAAAGAATACTTTTAGGGTTTTAACGTAGATTATCATTTTCTATTAGAAAACCCAATTTTGGGGATTGCAAACATCACATTGTAATTAATATCAATCTATCAAGCTTCTGGTATGCAACTTGTGGTATAATCAATCTTCATTGCTTTGGGTAAAATTCTCAACCATGTTTTATACTTGCATTCTTGTTGGTTTTCCCTTAGCCATGAGTAGCTAAGCACTCAACAACTTGGGATTGTGGGAACAATAGGTAGTTGACTTGAGATAACCTAGATTAATTGCATTTCTATGAATAGGGATTTGCATGTAATATCTATTTCCATTCATTATGATTGTAGTTTGGTAGTGGACAACACAAAACCCCGCCTACTATCAAAATCCCGACAAAGGTACTAACGAATAGGAAAAGAGAAAGTACATGACAAGAATCTGATTGATGTGTTCTCATCTAATCAACCAAACCTAACATAAGGGAGATTGACTAGGACAATAGGTAACGATTAGTTAGCACACCATGGTTCCCAACCAAGCGCCATGACGAAATTCAACCTTCACCTTCACAAGAGGAATGGAAGAACCTAAGTTACCATCCTGCATGCAAATCCATAATTATAGTTATGTTATCTAGGATAATCGAGTCAAAAAACCATGGGGAACACAATTCCCAAGTTGTCCCTAAAATTGAGTATTTCCCTACATAATAGTATAGTGTTTACTTTTACTTTAGTTCTTAAATAACAAAACCCCCCCCCCCCACATTTAGAGATTTTAGTTATAAATACTCAAAATAATTGATAGTGAATTCTCGTAGTCAAACCCTGTATTCCCTGTGGATTCAACCCTAACCTTCAGTTAGATTAATTACTGACAACGACCACTTTCTTATTAGAGCATGAACATCAGATAAAAAATTATGGTGCCATTACCCAGGAATACGACTAGGTTTTGACTTGATTTCACTATTAGTTAGTTCAAGTACTAATTTCTAAACTCTCTTGTATTTTACTTTTATTTTTGCTTTTATTATTTGATTCTAAATGCAAGGTGTACTAGGTTGTATGCCCAACACAAGGAGCCAAGGCAATCCCTTAGCCCCGATCAATTTGGAGATCCATCGAATCTTTAGAAGAATGTGTCTCAAGTGAATGAGGATATCGCAGTTAAGGAAGAAAGTGAATATGAATGATGATATGGGAACAGAAGAAAATCCACCACCAAGGGATAACAGGCCACAACTTAGAAACTTCAACAAAAACGCTTATGGATGGAACCAATATCGACTAGAACCCAATGGCCATGGACATTACTAGTGCTATAGTATTGCCTCCATTACCGGCAGACGCTAAGTTTCTAGATGTCAAGTGGATTACTTAAAATGCTCCAAAACCATAGATTATTCACACGGCTACCCTCAAAAGATCCCCACTGCCACCTCCACAATGTGGTCTTTGTCTACAAGAGTGTCATAGAGACACAAAATCTTTCTCTTGATGCCATAGGTTTGAGGGTGTTCCCATTGTCACTGACATACGAATCCAACTATGTGGTTGTCTGAGCTTTCTCCGGGTACAATAACAAGTTGGGCAGAGCTTCAGAGAATATTTCTAGAAAGATATTTCCCAAGATCAAAGAAGCTAAAGCTCAAAGATCAAATAAACAACTTTGAGCAATTACCGACTGACTCTATTAGCACAACATGGGAGAGATTCACCAAATACTTAAGGATGGTCCCCGATCACAAGATTGTTGATGATGCATTGGTCGAGATTTTCTATCGAGAACTTCACGAGAATAGTCAAGCTTGCGCCGACACAATCATGGGAGGCATGTTTCTTGACAAACCTTTTGAATTGATAGCCACAAGCATAGAGCAAGTGGTTAAAACTAATAGAGCGTAGGATCAATAGAGAGCGAGGTACAATAAAGACTTCTTATGCGGTCAACACCAACAATGAGCAAGCAAAGTGTCAATGAAGAAATCATAGAGCAACATGCTCAACCTCACACAAGCATGGACTTGGTCTTGAAGCAAAACCAAGCAAGTGTCAAAGCACTCACTCACCAACCTCCTAAGGCTCCCATATATGAAGATCCATTCTTTAATGAAGATGCTTGTTTCGTAAGTAACCAAGCGACGGGTTTCCAGAACAACCCCCAAGGGTCCAACTCAGACGATTGGAGGCAAGGTTCCATGAATCAAGGTCAGAACTACAACTGTGATAGTGCATATAGAGACAATCGAGGTGGCTACTATGAAATAGAGACAGTTTTAGATGCCGAATAGGGAAGAAGAGATGGTTATAGGAATGGTCCTTATGTGCCACCTCACAACCGTGATACCAGGCCAAGTAACTCTAGAATTGAAGAGATGTTTGACAAATTGTTAAAGACAGCCCATCACCAAGATGAGACCTTGAAGGGAATGAAATTAGATATGTCAAGCATTAACTAGAAGGTAGAGTCTCACTCCGTGGAAATTAAGCAATTGGAACAACAATTTGGGCAAGTCTCTTTGCAATTGAACCAATGCCAAAAAGGCATTTTACCAAGCAACATGGTTCAAAATTCTAAAAATAAAAGGCATTGATATCAGTCAACCCACTAGTAACCAAGGTTATGGATGAAGCCACAAGAAGAGGGTAAATGAAGAGACCAAACCACACAACACAAAAGAGCAACCAAAGAAATATAAGACCTTTCCAAGGCCCCCTCTGCCTTTTCCCTAAAGGCTTATGAAAAGAAAAAAGGAAGGTAAGTTTAAACAGTTCTTAGCAATTCTTATAATGTTTTTAGTGGACATCCCTTTGGTTGAAGCTCTTGAGAGGATGCCTGGGTACTTTAAATTGATGCAAGATCTAGTTAAGAAGAAGCAAAAAGTTAGCCAAGACCTCTCCCAAAATTTTCAATGTTATAGTGCCATCACCACAAAGTCTTTATTGCAGAAGCGTGAAGACCCAAGTGCATTCACTATACCATGCACTGTTGAGGAACTTGCATTTGCCAAAGCACTATGTGATTTAGGAGCCAGCATTAACCTAATGCCTCTTGTCGTATTTAGAAGGCTCAGCTTGGTCTCCCTTGTCCCTACAAATATGTGGTTGCTAATGGTAGACATAATAGTCAAGAAACCTGTGAGGATACTTTATGATGTGCTGGTCAAGGTAGATAAATTTATATTTCCTATAGATTTTTTTATACTTGACTGTGAGGTTTATTTTGCAGTTCCTATCATCTTGGGGAGACCTTTCTTAGCCACCATTCGTGCATTAGTTGTTATGGAAAATGGTCTGCTTACTTTCATACTTGGTGAAGAGGTAGGTATGTTTCAAGTGTGCCAACAAGATAGAACGAGTTATGAGCTTTAGCGCATCTCAATGATTGAAATGAGTGAGGATGATGAAGTGGAGATCCCAGTTGAGTTGAGTCTAGGAGTCAAACCTTTGGCCACTGTATTGATAGACTTTGATGGTGAAAGCATTCCTGATTATGATGAAATGGTTAATGTTCTTAGAGTGTCATTTAGGCCTAGATGACAGGTCACGTTGCAGTTAGATTTGTGCAACAGGGGAACTCCACCTATGAAGCCTTCCATAGAAGTCCCACCTGAGTTAGAGTTAAAGGCACTACCAACGCATCTAAAATATACATACTTGGGAGAAAACAGCATGCTACTAGTCATAATTGCAATCGATTTAAGTGAGCTCCAAATAGAGGCCTTTGTCTCCATTCTCAAGCAATTCAAAAAGGCCATTAGGAGGACAATTACAGATATCATTAGCATACCCCTTGGGATATGCACTCAAAAGATTCAACTATTCAATGATTATAAACCAAGTATCGAACATCAGAGAAGGTTGAACCCCCCAATGCAAGTGGTTGTGCATAAAGAGATCATCAAGTGGTTGGACGCAGGAGTAATCTATCCAATCACCGATAGTAAATGTGTTAGTCCAATACAGTGTGTTCCAAAGAAGGGAGGTATCACAGTGGTGCCTAATGCAAAAAATGAGTTGATTCCTATGCAACCAGTCACCGGATGAAGAGTGTATATGGATTATAGAAAACTCAATGCTTCTAGCGAGAAAGATCATTTCCCATGCCCTTCATGGATCAAATACTTGATAGACTTGCAGAGAAGGGGTGGTATTTCTTCCTTGATAGATATTTTGGGTCTTATCGAATTGTTATTATGCTTAAAGAACAAGAGAAGACAACTTTCATGTGTTTATATGTTACTTTGCATTTAAGAGAATGCCTTTTGGACTATGTAATGCTCCAGCAACATTTCAAAGATACATGATGTCAATTTTTTCGGACATGGTTGAAAGCACTATTGAGGTGTTCATGGATGATTTTAGTATTGTTAGTTAGTCTTTTGAAGAGTGCTCACTAGATCTATGTAATGTGTTATAGAGTTGTGTTGAGAGTCACCTGGTGCTGAATTGGGAGAAATGTCATTTATGGTCTAAGAAGGCATCGTGCTTGGTCATAGAATTTTCGGCAAGGGAATTGAGGTAGATAAAGCAAAAATTGAGGTTATCAAGAAACTTCCACCACTAATTTTAGTAAAAGGTATCAGGAGTTTTTTAGGTCATGTAGGGTTCTATCGTCGCTTCATAAAGGATTTCTCCAAGATCTCGCATCCCTTCTGCGAGTTGTTAGAAAAAGATGCCAAGTTTGTGTTCGATGATGCATGTATGCTAGCCTTCGAAGAATTGAAAAGAAAGTTAACTTCGGCAATATTATTTTGGCTACAAACTGGTCAAAAACCTTTTAACTAATGTGTGAAATAAGTGGGGTTGCGCTAGGTGTAGTGCTGGGCAGCGCAGGGAGAGGATCTTGCATCCTATCTATGATGCTAGTAAGGCCCTTAATAGAGCTTAGAAAAATTATACAGTCACTGAACAGGAATTGCTTTCCTTAGTTTTTGCCTTTTAAAAGTTTTGTTCATACTTATTGGGAGATAAGGTGATAGTGCACACAGACCACGCAGTGCTCAAATATCTAATGACTAAAAAGGATTCAAAACCGCGACTGATCAGACAGGTACTCCTCTTGCAAGAATTTAATTTTGATATGATTGACAGAAAGGGCTCAGAAAATCTTGTAGCCAACTATCTTTCTAGGTTAAAAGACGAAGCTATGGTGAAATTTGATGATGGTCTTGACACCAATGACTTTTTCCCCGATGAGAGGGTTTTGGCATCCTCACATGATCTTATACCCTAGTTTGCAGACTATGCTAATTACTTTGTAAGTGATATAATGCCTCCAGATTTAAATACCCATCAACATCATAAGTACATGCATGATATGAAGAACTTCTTTTGGGATAAGCCATATTTATTTCATATTTGTGCGGATGGGATCATCCGTAGATGTGTTCCAGAACTGGAAATGATAAGTATTCTTGAAGCATGTCACTCGTCGTTTATGGGTGACCATCATAATGGAGCTCAAACTGCTTATAAGGTATTACAGTGTGGCTACTATTGGCCATCTATACATTAGGATGCCCATGATTATGTTAAGTCTTATGATAGATGCCAAAGAGAGGGTGGTGTCTGACGACGACAAGAACTCCCTCTCAATCCTCTTTCGGTGATCGAGCTATTCGATGTTTAGGGAATCAACTTCATGGGACCCTTTGTTAGCTCACATGGTAATAAGTACACCCTAATTGCAGTCAATTATGTCTCTAAATGGGTGGAGACCATAGCCTTACCGAACAATGAAGGTAAAAGTATTATCGGGTTTATTCGAAGAAACATTTTCTCCAGGTTTGGCACAACTCGAGCAATCATCAGTGATGGAGGTTCTCACTTTTGTAATAGGTTGTTCAAAGGTCTACTTGAAAGGTATGGTGTAAAGCACTGGGTGGCGACCCCTTACCATCCCCAAACAAGCGGGCAAGTGGAAGTGTCAAACAGAGAAATAAAGCAAATCTTGTCCAAGACTGTGAATATGAATCACACTGATTGGTCAAGGAAGTTAAATGATGCCCTATGAGCTTCCCGAACTGCATTCAAAATACTAGTTGGAATGTCTCCATACCAATTGGCATTTGGGGAGGCTTGTCACCTGCCAATTGAATTTGAGCACAAAGCACTCTGGGCACTGAAGAAGCTAAATTTAGCATGGAATGAAGCAGCAACATCTAGTCTGATGTAGGTTAATGAACTTGATGAATTTAGGCTGCCAGCATATGAGAGCTCTACCTTGTACAAGCAAAGAATGAAAATTTAGCATGATCACAGAATTGAGAACCGCAACTTTGCTATGGAGGAGACATGGTGTTTCTATACTACTCTAGATTAAGGTGGTTTCCTGGGAAGCTCAGATCCAATTGGATGTGACCCTTCAGGATGGTACACATTTTTAGTCATAGAGCCATCGAGTTAGAAAGCAGGGATGGTAAAATCTTCAAGGTCAATGGCTAGAGGGTCAAACTGTATATGGTGGATATGAAGGAAATTAAGACAATGGAAGAGTGGGGTCTTGACAAAGCATAAGTACAAAAAGCATTCTGTCGTGTTGCGATACTAAATCAGGCACTTCCTGGGAGGTAACCCAAGGTACGCCCCTTGTTCCTCTACATGTTTTTTTTTAATTTGAGGACAAAGTATTCTATTTTGGTGGGGTGTGGGAAGTTATGGATTAGGGTGAAGTCTGAGTAACCTCAAGTCCATAATTTCCCCCTATTTTTCATCTATTTTTTTATCCCAAGGTTTTCTTGCTGTGATACTTTTTCCTTGTGGATGTTTTAATTTTCTGCATAACCGACATGTCTAGGTAGTGTAGATAATTTGTAGATACATAGTAGTATTGTCTTTTGATATATACATAGTTTTTAAATGCTTTTTAAATCATATTGAAAATTCGGTACCCTCAAATTATTTTTTTTAGATTGTTGGTTATTAGTGCAATCATGCATACTGATTATCTGGTGATGTTTGTTCTGATAATGAAAAGGTAAGTTGAGAATGGAAGATGAACTGTGAGTCAATACTTGATTGTGTGTGCAATATCATGTGTGTTGTGTGCTTATTTTGCTACATTCATGTATCACGTGTTGACTTAGAACTTGCC
>DF362244.1:27292-41416 GCA_000787875.1 Solanum virginianum
TCTGAGATGATTCATTTTATTTTATTTAGTAATCGTGTAATTTTTAATTTAATTTATATTACCATCTTTATTACTATTTTTCTTAGTATATTTGTATCTTGATATCTTGTTGTCATATTTCTTTACTAGTTGCTATCACTATGCTCAAATTCTTTTCTTTCGGGCAAGCTGAGGATCTATCGAAAAAAACTTTACTATTCTACAAAAGTAAGGATAAGATCTATGGACATCATATTCTTTCTAAACTAGATTTATGAGATTACACTGAATACGTTGTATATTAAAGAGGGATAATCCACCAGCTTAGTGATATCTCAATTCATTGGGCACTTATGCCAAGTTGCAATCTTTCTGCTGGCCCAAGTCAGCCCACTAAGTAAATGTATGGGAAAAAGCAAAAGACATTTGCACAATTGCACCTAAAGGAAAAAGAGAGAAAAAACTAAGGAAATTTGAGTTTTTATTTTATTTTGATAAATATAATATTTGGATAGATTTTACTGTATCACTTCTCATTGTTATAAGATATAACATGTTAACAACCTAAAGAATAAAGTTACAATATTTTTTTTGAAGAAAAGGAAGGTATAAGATAGAATTATTTTATACGTTAAAGACCAGAAGTTATGTGCAAATTCTCATTGGATCTCGATTACGTTGTTCTTAACAACGATGATTATTCATAATGTGCAATTGATTTATACAAGTCAATTCATTATTCAGCTTCAAAAAATACCTACCTTGCTCTTGGAATATTGAGCCTTGACTGTCTTCGATTTAGACTTGTTCTGCTCAGAAGTCTTATGAAAACCTATCACGTTGAGTGCGCGATCATGACATGACTCGAGAAAACTCAAACAAGTTATCACATAATCCAATCGAGTCGAAGCAGATCTATAAGACCGATCTTTGAAGAATAGGGTCTTTTCTCATAGGAACAGTTGAAGACTTCTCCTTTAATTGATTATTTTAATAGAGAAATTAAAAAAATAGACCCGCATTTCTTATTGAACAAATATAGCACAATTGTAATAGTTAAATCGTTCCATATTAATATAGTTTTTATTCATTATATAATAATAAATTTGACAATACGACCCAATACAATAGGCAAACATGCTCCAAAATATGGGCTTAAAGTAACTAACTAATCATACTAGAGTCCATTGCTTGTTTGTGGTATATTGGGGGGCTGATTATGGTGATAATTTTCATGAAGATGACCATACTGCTTGTTAGTATATTAGCATACTTTGGTATATAATTAAGGGTCATTTAATATTACATTGTTCAAAAAACCTTTTAATATTAGCCCAAAATACTAATAGCTTTCCAGATAAATTATTTCTTCCAGCAGCACCAAGAAGTAAGGCAAAATTGTATTGTTTCTTGTGGCTTGATTTAGGTAGCGCTTGACTAGAAAAATCATTTGTCTCACTAACAAATAAATTCCTCTTGCATTAGTTTTTTTCCTCCACGATCCTCTTCCTAACCCCACCAGGAATCTTTTTTTGAGGAGCTCTTGGTACAGATATGGTATCACTACAAACAGAACTATGATTTTCATAGACCTGAAAAAAGGAAACAAAACCAAATCACAAAAAGAATCAGTGCTGCAACTTATTAGTGTCGCAACAAGGCCACTTAAACAGCAAGAACTCAGCAAACCTCAATGCTGCAGCAAACTTAAAGAAACCTCAAGACTGAAGCAAACTAAGTAATCAGCAAGACCTCAAGCTACAGCAAACTTAAACGAACCTGCAAACTCAGTGACCAGCAAAACCTCAAGCTGCAACAAACTTAAACAAACCTATGCTGCAGCAAACTTAAAGAAACCTCAGTGCTGCAACAAGCGACCTTAATGAACTAAACTCTCAGAACTCAACAAAGAAAATCAACAAACTTAAACAAACCTAGTAAACTTAAATAAACCTACAAACTCACTGACCAACAAGACCTCAAGCCGCTGCAAACTTAAACAAACCTATGTTGCAGCAAACTTAAATAAACCTCAGTGCTGTAACAAGTGATCTTAATGAAGTAAACTAAAAGAACTCAGCAAACTTAAACAGACCTGCAAACTCAGTAACCAACAAGACCTCAAGATGCAGCAAACTTAAACAAATCTTAAGTTGCAGCCAACTTAAACAAAGTTGTGCTTCATATAACTTAAAGAAAACCTCAGTGTTGCAGCAAACTCAGTGACCTTAAAGAACTAAATTCAAAGAACTCAGCAAAGAAAAACAACAAACTTAAACAAACTTATGCTGCAACAAACTTAAAGAAACCTCAGGCTGCAAAAAACTTAAATAAACCCGCAAATTCAGTGACCAACAAGACCTCAAGCTGCAACCAACTTAAACAAACCTATGCTGCATATAACTTGAAGAAACCTCAGTGCTGCAGCAAACTCAGTGACCTTAAAGAACTAAACTCAAATAACTCAGCAAATTTAAAGAACTTAACAAAGAAAATTAGCAAAAAAGTAAACTTAAGAACTTAGCAAAGTAAACATGTCGAACTAAACTCAAAAACTCAGCAAATTAAATATGCTGAACTAAACTTAAGAACTCAACAAAGTAAACTCAAGAACTTAGCCTAAAACTTAAACTTGAACTCAACAAGAATAGAATAGTTATTCCTATTTGAGTATCTTTTGGTGGAGTTGTGGTGTCACCACAAACTGACTTGCTTGAGAAGTTGGACCTCCCATTTTAGACTATACAACATAAATAAAGATATATAAATGAACAACTTTTATAATAACAGAAAAAGTAAAAGTAAACAGATAACTTACTCCTGTTTGAGTATCTTTTTGTGGAGCTGTGGTGTCACCACAGACATAACTTGGTTGAAAAGTGCTTCCCTGCCCAAACTATATAATACAGACAAAATTATATACAAATTGTTATATGATATATACGTTAATCAATTTTCAAACTGTTGAAATAGCTTACTCTTGCTGCACAAATAAATTTATTATGGTCATATCTCTTGCATATGGAAAAAGTCATCTTCACTATTTTTTAAAAAATTTATCAAATTTTTTGGGCTCATCCTTTCTCTTTCTCCTGTTCTTTTGTGGCCTATCTAGCATCGTTCTTGGTTTTAGAGGCTCTATTGATGGATTTGCAGTTTTATGCCACATCCTCATACTAGGAATAGATTGGATGAAATGACCGTAAGCCTTGAGAAATGTTTCTTTCCTATACCAGTTCTCTACATGTTGATCAACATCTTGATTCAAGTAATGTTTGTATGCCTATTCATCATTTTATGCCTAATGTCTTCTAATATGGAAACAATTGATTTATGCCTAACAGCTAAGATCCAAGAATTGAAAGTCTCACACATGTTGTTTTCTACAATATCACATTTGGAATGAGTCTTGAAAAATGCCCTACACCAAGTAATGGGATCATAATGCAGCAGGTCGTCTGTTATTTCCTCCTTACCTAGTTTAGACATTGCTTTAACCTCCTCTTTAAACTTGACTTCAAAGATGGACTTTGAGCATCTCCAGAATTGTTTCCTTCTTTCTTCTTCTTCCCAATTCTGATGTCAGTTACTCCATATAAGTCTAGCACACATCCTCTTCTCAGCATTTAGTAATAATTCCATCAAGACAGGAACAAGTCTCTACAAAAATACATACAGTGTAAGATTATTAAAGTAGTAAAGCTGAAAATAAAATTAAAAATAAGAGAATATAAACAGTACCTTTTGCATGTTTGACATTATAGTCAAACCTTCACTAGTTCCTAAATTTAGATTAGCAATCAAATACCTTATGAACCAACTCCAACTGTGTTTTGTTTTTGCATCTACAACTGCCCAAGCAATGAAATACATTTGATTATTCTCATTCTTTCCAACTACAACTAATAGCTCACTTTTATAATTACCTTTGAGAAAACAACCATCAAACCCAATTATATTCCTTCACCCCTTCATTATTATTGCTTAAATGCCTGAAAGCACACATAAAAGTAAATAAAAAGGTTCTTTCCTGATTCAGTTTCCTTATCAATTCACACCCAAGAAGAGCTTCCAGAATTGGTCTGCTTTATCATGTCTGCATAATCACATAATCTAGTAAATTTCAAATTTCAATCACCCATGTTTTCTTTCATAACCTTCTGTTTAGCCTTGTAACACACAGTCTTACCAACATAAAGATCTAGCTGTTTTCTTACCAAATCTTGAATTTCCCTGATCCTTATGTATGGTTGAGATACAATTCTATCCTTAAACTTTCTAGCTATCAACTTTGAATTACACAACTTGTTCTTATTTAATAAAATACAATTGTGAACAGGATGATAGTTCTTTACAATGAAATCACCTGAATCTCTATCAATGAAAACATATAAAAACCACTTACACTTGAAATTTTTGCACTTTACTCTCACTTTATGTCTTTCATTAGGTCTTAACTTTAACTGCCTTCTGTACACTACAGCATAATCAGACACTGTCTTCCTAAACTGATTTGCAGATTCAAAGACCATTTTGAGCTCAAATATTGACACATCACAATCTTTATCATATCTTACTTTTTTGCTTCTCCTTCTAGAAGGTAAATCTACTCCCCTAACATCATCCACATCAAATTATTCCTCACTATCATCACTCCAACGGTCAGAACTATCAACATATTCCTCATCTCCACCTAGTTTTCCTACATATTTGTTAGTTTTATCTTTTCCAATATCATCAAAGCCCCTATCTACACCACCAGCCTCTCCAACTGGTATTTCAAGTTCAACAGCTCTTTTCATCTGTTTTCTCTTCTTTCTTCTCTAACAGCTCTCAACTCCACATCAACATCTGAGCCATCTTCTGCAGGTATCTCTCTTAGATCTGAATCACTACTCAAAAAATCTAATAAGTCACCATCTATAACAACATCCATAAAGTTAAAGGAATCAACCTCATCCTCTTATATAGTGTTATTAACCTCATATTTTCCACCTGGTTGACATCCTCACCAACACCAATACCAGTTATCTTAAAAACAAAGGGAAAAGACTGTTAAATCTAAAGAAATACCAATTGGAGAGGTTGGCGGTGTAGATAGGAGTTTTGATAATATTGGAAAAGATAAAACTAACAAGTATGCAGAAAAACTAGGTGGAGATGAAGAATATCTCAATAGTTCTGACTGTTGGAGTGATGATAGTGAGGAACAACTTGATGTGGATGATGTTAGGGGAATAGATTTACCTTCTAGAATGAGAAGTAAAAAAGTAAGATATGATGAAGACTGTGAGGTGTCAATATTTGAGCTTGGAATGATCTTTGAGTCTGTAAATCAATTTAGGAAGGCAATGTCTGATTATGCTGTGGAGTACATGAGGCAGTTAAAGTTAAGACCTAATGAAATACCTAGAGTGAGAGTAAAGTGCAAAAATTTCAAGTGTAAGTGGTTGTTATATGCTTCCATTGATAGAGATTTAGGTGATTTCATTGTAAAGAACTAGCATCTTATCCACAAGTGTATTTCATTAAATAAGAACAAGTTGTGTAATTCAAAGTTGATAGCTAAAAAGTTTAAGGATAGAATTGTATCTCAACCATACATAAGGATCAGGGAAATTTAAGATTTGGTAAGAAAACAGCTAGATCTTTATGTTGGTAAGACTGTGTGTTAAAAGGCTAAACAGAAGGTTATGAAAGAAAACATAGGTGATTGAAATTTGAAATTTGCTAGATTATGTGATTATGCAGACATGATTAAGCAAACCAATCCTGGAAGCTCTTGTCGGGTGAAAATTGATAAGGAAACTAAACCAGGAAAGAACCTTTTGTTTACTTTTATATGTGCTTTTAGGCATTTAAGCAAGGATGATTAGAGGGGTGTAGGAATATAATTGGGTTTGATGATTGTTTTCTCAAAGGTCTTTGTAAAGGTGAGTTAATAGTTGCAGTTGGAAAAAATGAGAATAATCAAATGTATCCCATTGTTGGGGCAATTGCTGATACAGAAACAAAACACAGTTGCAGTTAGTTCATAAGGTATTTGATTGCTTATTTAAATTTAGGAACTAGTGAAGGTTTGACTCTGATATCAAACACGCAAAAGGTACTGCTTATATTCTCTTATTTTTAGTTTTATTTTCAGCTTTACTACTTTAATAATCTTACACTGTATTTTGTAGGGACTTGTTCCTATCTTGATGGAGTTATTACCAAATGCTGAGAGGAGGATGTGTGCTAGACATATATGGAGTAACTGGCATGAGAATTGAAAAGGAGAAGAAAGAGGGAAACAATTCTGGAGATGCTCAAAGTCCAGCTTTGAAGTCAAGTTTAAAGAGGAGTTTGAAGCAATGTCTAAACTAGGTAAGAAGGAAATAATAGAGGATGTGCTGCATTATGATCCCACTACTTGGTGTAGGGCATTTTTCAAGACTCATTTCAAATGTGATGTTGTAGAAAACAACATGTGTGAGACTTTCAATTCCTGGATCTTAGCTGTTAGGCATAAATCAATTGTTTCCATGTTAGAGGACATTAAGCATAAAATGATGAATATGCATATAGACATGATCAAGTTTGCTAAAACATGAAAAACAGACATCGCACCTGTGGCAAGGACAATACTAGAAGATAACTAGGAGTATTCTAGTAAGTGTAAAGTAGAATGGAATGGAGAGAATGGTTTTGAAATTAGTGAGGGGGAATATTCATTTATTGTTCACTTGGACAAGAAATATTATGATTGTAGATTGTGGATGTTGAGAGGTATTCCTTATCGTCAAGCTATTTGTGCTTATTATTACTTGAATCAAGATCCTGATCAACATGTAGAGCACTGGTATAGGAAAGAAACATTTCTCAAGGCTTATAGACATTTCATCCAACCTATTCCCAATATGAGGATGTCGCCAAAAACTACAAATCCATCAATAGAGCCTCCAAAACCAAGAAAAATGTCAGGCAGGCCTAAAAAAAAAATAGGAGAAAGAGAGAGAATGAGCCCAAAAAATTTGATAAAATTTCAAAAAGAGTGGAGATGGCCTATTCCATATGCAAGAGATATGACCATAACAAATATGTCTGTGCAGCAAGAGTAAGTTATTCAAAGAGTCTGAAAATTATTAAAGTATATACCATATAACAATTTGTATACAATTTTGTTTGTATTACATAGTTTGGGCGGGGAAGCACTTCTCAACCAAATCTGTCTGTGGTGACACCACAGCTCCACCAAATGATACTCAAACGGGAGTAAGCTATCCATTTACTTTTACTTTTTCTGTTATTATATAAGTTGTTCATTTATATCTCTTTATTTATGTTGTATAGTATAAAATGGGAGGTCCAACTTCTCAACCAAGTTCTGTCTATGGTGACACCACAGCTCCACCAAAAGATATTCAAACAGGAGTAAGTTATCCAATTACTTTTACTTTGTCTGTTATTATATAAGTTGTTCGTGTATATCTCTTTATTTATGTTGTATAGTCTAAAATAAAAGGTCCAACTTCTCAAGCAAGTTCAGTTTGTGGTGACATCACAGCTCCACCAAAAAATACTCAAACAGGAGTAAGTATTATATTCCTGTTAAGTTCAAGTTTAAGTTTCAGGCTAAGTTCTTGCTGAGTTCTTGAGTTTACTTTGCTAAGTTTAAGGTTAGTTCAACATGTTTAATTTGTTGAGTTCTTGAGCTTACTTTGTTGATTTCTTGAGTTTAGTTCAACATGTTTACTTTGCGGAGTTCTTGAGTTTACTTTTGCTAATTTTCTTTGTTGAATTCTTTAAGTTTGCTGAGTTTAAGTTTGCTGATTTTCTTTGTTGAGTTCTTTGAGTTTAGTTCTTTAAGGTCACTGAGGTTTCTTTAAGTTATATGCAGCATAGGTTTGTTTAAGTTTGTTGCAGCTTGAGGTCTTGTTGGTCACTGAGTTTGCAGGTTTGTTTAAGTTTGCTGCAGCCTGAGGTTTCTTTAAGTTATATGCAGCATAGGTTTGTTTAAGTTTGTTGCAGCTTGAGGTCTTGTTGGTCACTGAGTTTGCAGGTTTGTTTAAGTTTGCTGCAGCCTGAGGTTTCTTTAAGTTTATTGCAACATAGATTTGTTTAAGTTGGCTGATTTTCTTTGCCGAGTTCTTTAAGTTTGTTGAGTTCTTGGAGTTTAGTTCTTTAAGGTCACTGAGTTTGCTGCAGCACTAAGGTTTCTTTAAGTTATGTGCAGCATAGGTTTGTTTAAGTTGGCTGCAACTTGAGGTTTGGTTAAGTTGGCTGCAGTTGAGGCCTTGTTGGTCACTGAGTTTGCAAGTTTGTTTAAGTTTGGTGCACCCTGAGGTTTCTTTAAGTTTGATGCAGCATAGGTTTCTTTCATTTTGCTGAGTTCATTGAGTTTAGTTCATTAAAGTCACTTGTAGCAGCACTGGGGTTTCTTTAAGTTTGTTGCAGCATAGGTTTGTTTAAGTTTGTTGTAGCTTGAAGTTTGTTTAAGTTTGCTGCAGCTTAAGGTCTTGTTGGTCACTGAGTTTGCTGCAACACTAGGGGGTTTCTTTTTATATACAGCATAGGTTTGTTTAAGTTGGTTGCAACTTGAGGTTTGTTTAAGTTTGCTGCAGCTTGAGGTCTTGTTGGTCACTGAGTTTGCAGGTTTGTTTAAGTTTGCTGCAGCCTGAGGTTTCTTTAAGTTCGCTGCAGCATAGGTTTGTTTAAGTTTGATGAGTTCTTTAATTTTGCTGAGTTATTTGAGTTTAGTTCATTAAGGTCACTTATTGCAGCACTGAGGTATCTTTAAGTTTATTGCAACATAAGTTTGTTTAAGTTTGCTGCAGCTTGAGGTCTTGTTGGTCACCGAGTTTGTAGGTTTATTTAAGTTTGTTGCACCTTGAGGTCTTACTGGTCACTGAGTTTGCAGGTTTGTTTAAGCTTGCTGCAGCCTGAGGTTTCTTTAGGTTTGTTGCAACATACGATTGTTTAAGTTTGCTGAGTCCTTTGAGTTTAGTTCTTTCAAGTCACTTGCTGCAGCACTGAAGTTTCTTTAAGTTTGCTGCAGCATCGGTTTCTTTGAGTTTGTTGCAGCTTGAAGTTTATTTAAGTTTGCTGCAGCTTGAGGTCTTGTTGGTCACTGAGTTTGCTGCAGCACTGAGGTTTGCAGAGTTCTAATTGTTTAAGTGGCCTTGCTGCAACACTGATTCTTTTTGTGATTTGGTTTTGTTTTCTTTTTCATCAGGTCTATGAAAACTACAATTCTGTTTGTAATGACACCACATCTGTACCTAGAGCTCCTAAAAAAACGGTGCATGGTGGGTTAGGAAGAGGATTAGGGAGGAAAAAAGCTAATGCAATAGGAACTACATTTGTTAGTAAGACAAATGATTCTCCTAATCGAAAATTTTAGACGACACTAATCACCACATTTACATATATCGGCTTCTTTGATATTCACTGAATTTTGCGACATATTTATGAACTACGAATTCAAAAGAAGAGTTCATATATAGTTGTTTGTTTGAAAATAAGAATTCAAAAGAAGAGTTCACTGAATTTGGTCGCGTTACTGTTGTTGTTGGGTACTATTATTGTTGTTCGCATTAATAATTTCTCCCATCCAGTGCCACATTAATGATTTCTTCATCTCATTCTGCCTCTGGCAACAAGCACATGTGAACGGAAGGGAAAAGTTTGTCGACATGGTGGTTAAGAATCAACAAATACAGTGAGGAACAAGCCTGCAGAAAAAGAGACCAAAAATTGGAATTAAGAATAGAGAGCCAGGAAAAATACAGTGAGGAACAAGCCTGGAGAAAAAAAGACCAAAAGAAAAAGAAGAAAGAATCGAGAGTTGGAAGGGAGAAAATTGAGATTTAGCGTTTATGAATGGAAGAGAAATTGGAGAATTGGAGAGTGTCGTTAATGGTAATGGTGGTGTCAATGGTAATGGTGTTGATGGAAATTGGAGAGCTCTCATGCTCCCCTTTTGCATGACGCCCACACACAATCCCAGGTAGGAAAGAAATGTTTATGGGGTTCAAATTTTGGCTGGTTGAGATGTTTATTAGGAACTAGTCTTAGTTGAGGTGTCTAAGTGAAAACTGCGGACAAGTTTAAGTGTCTGTCGATGACTTTAGCCTAAATTCTTTATCAAGAACGATTACACAAAATTAAGTAAAAAATATTAAAAACCATAACTTACACCAAAAGGAGTCTTCAAGATGATACCCAAACCAGTCGTTTCTTCTTCAAGATCAATGCAGAATTGGTTAGGGAGAGGAAAATTGGTCACGGAGAGGGAAAATAGTCGTGAAGACAGAAAGGTTGGGGAGAGAGAAATGTTTTGACTTAGGGATTTTTTGCCCTTTAAAAATCTAATGTGGAAGGTCAACCCACGTAGAGCTTACGTGGGTGATGTTGAATGGATGACTTGTTGAGGTCATCTGCGTTTAAATGACATGCACGGATGACACAATGTCAGGTCAGAAAAAATATTTATGGGGTTCAAATCTTGGTTGATTGAGGTGTTTATTAGGAACTAGTCTTAGTTGAGGTGTCTAAGTGAAAAATACAAACAAGTTTAAATGCGCCGATGACTTTTAGCCTTATAATTATTATTGGAGCTTAGCTTTAGTTTACAAATGATTACTCTCATTTTGTGTTAGTTTTACTACTCATTTTTGTTACTAATAGTTTTGAAGTCTATTGATATTTATTAATAAGTACTCCCTATATCCCATATTAATTAAATTTGTGAGATAATGCACACATATTAAAAAAAGCATTCAAAGACAAAATTTACACCATACTTTTCACTGTTTCCCTTTGTAAAATCATAAATATGTAGTGTAATTTGTCTCCTAGAAAATATAAAACTTCAACAAATGAAAGAACAAATATGGAAAAAGTTTCAAACATTCTTTTTGAACTTTGAACAATTCAACTATTTTGAACATTAAAAAAAGTCTCAAAAATTCAATTAATTTGAGACGGAGGGAGTAATAAATATCTTAATCATGCTCCTTAGCTATAGTTCGCCTGATTATGCTAAATTGCTTTGCTATGGGTATTTCCATTTGTATACTTTGTTGTCAATATACAAATTTGTTTGTATTATTCATTGCCAATACAAATATGGTAAATAGCTACATTGCTATGAGTATTTCCACTTGTATACTTTGTTGTCAATATACAAATTTGTTTGTATTATTCATTGCCAATACAAATATGGTAAATAGCTACATTGCTATGAGTATTTCCACTTGTATAATTTGTTGTCAATATACAAATCTGTTTGTATAATTCGCTGTCAATATACAAGTCTGTTTGTATAATTCACGGCTAATATACAAATCCATTTGTATAATTCGCTGCCAATAAAAAAATTTGGAAGTGGCCCCTAGAAACTCAGATGAAGATTAGTGGCGAGTAGTAATTATCTAAAACTACAACTATGATAAACAATTAAGTAAAATATATGTTTGCTTAGTCGTTATTTTGTCAATAACTAATGACAAGCAACAACATCCCTTCAGTCATATAAGAATTGCAATCTCTACACACCAGTATGGCAGTCAAGAGAATGTTTTCCAAAAAGTTTGTCCAACCAAACATGGAATATTAGAAAACATTATTCCTCCATGCCAAACCCAAGCCACTGTGCAAAATGGATCCGAGGGCATTGTAAATTTACTTACTTGAAGTACTTCACGTAGGACCAAGTGAATCTACATATAGTTCCATCAACTCATGGAATTTACACCTAAAATAGATATGACCAATGGATTTAAGATTGAACAATGCAGTTGGAGTCTGAGGATTCGGAGAAAAAGAGAACGTGTCAGTGCCAGTTTAAGAAGAAGAATTTACCAACACGCCTAGATAGCTTCGCTTCTGGAGCTCAATGCATCATTTCAGTACCGAAATTAATAACATCGTTGTGACCTGCACTATGTATGGAGATTGGCGAGGATTATTATCAGTAACAGAAACCAGCAAGCAACATATGATCAAATGACATTTTTAGAACAGTGCGTTAAATATAGGGCTCTTGCTATTTGTCATCATGATGTCGTTCTTAAAGTTTCTTTTCCATGTAAACTAAAATTGAATCGCATCCAGTGCTTGAACGTGTTCTCAGCAATGATTTGTTTCTTCCTTTAATCTTTTATATTATGGATATGTACTTAAAAGGGTCCAGTAAACTGAAATAGTGCCACTATCCCCAGACAGCCCTACGACCCACAAACGAAAAAGGTAGTGCAGTATACTGAATCAGACCTTGACAACTTATTGAATGTATATCTGGCCCTAGCATTTCCACTCCATCATCATTAAGCAATAAAATCCCAGAAGAAGTTATGTTGAATGGGAATGCAAGAGGCGGAGATAGTGGAGATTTTGCTAATTTTATGAACCTTTGACCTGAAAGATAGAAGAGAGCATCAGCAATTCCATTCATGGATGTTTATCTATTCTACTCAAGAATCAGAAAGCTGAAGTTGGAAAGAAAAAAAACTGTAAGCTCTATGTAGACACTCTAAATGTATCATTCTCAGAAGTTATGGACCACCACAATGATTATAAGTTCAAGTAGTGAAACCAAAGATTAAGGATCAAATTCTATCTTCAAGAATAGGCTAAAAGGAAAATATAAAAATTGAGAGTACAAATGAGCATGAGGTTACTTCAAACAAAGGCTTAGTAAACACACATTCCCTGAAAAGAAAGATTTTCTCTCTTGCCCAGATTCTAATTGACGAGCAAAGTTATCTCAGCTCCAATGAATACTTGTATAAGATGACTTGACAAAAAAATACAAAAAGAAATGGATTTATGGAAGTATTTGTCCTATATGTACAAATCCAAAATGGAGTGGATCTTTACTCAGAGTAGAGCATCAACCTAAAATGATAAAACAGACCTATTCAACGCAAGAGGGGATCTATTGCAAGACAAACAATATCTTAACTTCCAAATCTTTCATTTTCTCCTCCTGAAGTTCCATGGTAGGAAATAATTATACAAGTCACACATTATGTACAGTTTAACTGATAAAGAAGATTCTTCGAGTCACATATCCATGGGTTGTTATCTGTATTACAAATAAATTCAGGTAAGTCATCTAGCTTAGCCTAATTATCAGGTATTGCTTTTGGCCTAAGCTCAGAGTAACAATGTCCTAGAGAATACAATGATATAAAGTTTATTGAAAAAACTGATTCTGACCAACCTCCAACTGTACACCAATCAACTTCTCTCCCTTACATAATCCTTCTGCAGTACTTCTCCAGATACCAAAAATCTAGAAGAGCATGTATTGGTTGAAGACCAACAAACAAAAATGTAATAACAGTATTTTCTTACTCTAGCTACTTTTATGGATTACGACATAAGCAGCTTGCTGACTCTTCAGAACCAAAGGTGAGCACAAATGTGAGTTTCAAGTTACAACACCACAAAAACATGAAAAAACCTAAACAAAATATGGAGAAAAGAAGAAAATCTAACCTGATCTTGATTCAAATATAAGGCGAATACTAACAGCATGAGCCCAGTGGATCCCTAGAGCAGCAACAAGATGAGAATCATGATTTGTGGCAGCTTCTGGACTTTCACCTCTGCTTTGCTCTGAAGAGGAAGTTCTACATCATCTTTTGTGCAACAGTACCTCATATTTCAACAAGTAATAGTATCCCGTGTCCCACACACTGTTAACTAGAGAGAAGGAATAGAATGTAATTGTAAAGCTTTCTTATTCTGAAAACTTAGTCTAATTACACAATCTACAGCCCCCCTGCATGCCTAGGGCTGGATATTTCGAGCATAGAAAACATAATATGGATGCCCCACATTGGGTCAATCAAGAATAAGAATAGAAATGAGTCCGTATCTGATACCATGTAAAGAAAATACTCAAACAGCATAAGCTAACTCATAAGGTGATGTTACCCAAGATTATTTAAGGAGACAATTCATTTTCTCAATCAAGGTGAGACACTCTAACAGTGTTAAAAGTTTTATGGGCCATATGAAGAAATACAAAAGGTAGAACCTGTTACTTATAGAGTATAATTTTCCAAATATTCTCATTTACCCTGTATTACGTATTTCGTTCTTGAAAAGAAAGATTGTGCAGAGAAGATAGACAGATTATGACTCAACCTATTG
>DF362243.1:20843-37116 GCA_000787875.1 Solanum virginianum
ACACTCCTGTTGACGTTTCCTTCCGAACTAGATATGGGAATTATGAATTTGTGGTGATGTCTTTTGGGTTGACCAATTCACTGGCCATCTTTATGTACCTAATGAATAGGGTCTTTAAACCCTACCATAATTCTTTTGTTATGGTGTTCATTGATGATATTTTGATCAATTCTCATAGTGAGGAAAAGCATAGGGCTCATTTGAGGGTTATGTTACAAAGATTGAGGGAGGAGAAATTTTATGCTAAATATGAAAAGTGTGAATTTTGGTTCAGGGAGGTTGCCTTCCTAGGACATGTGGTGTCGGGGGATGGTATAAAGGTAGATCCTAAAAAAGACTGATGTGATTAGAAATTGGCCTAACCATTGACCCCATTGGATATTAGGAGTTTCTTGGGCTTAGCGGGCTACTATTAGAGGTTTGTGAATCGGTCCTCTTCTATTGCTTCTCCTATAACAAAATTGACTCAAAAGAAGGCTAAGTTTGTGTGGTCCAATGTATGTGAAAGGAATTTGCAAACATTGAATGATAAGCTTGTGTCCGCTCCTATATTGTCACTACCAGATGGGGTTGAGGGATTTGTTGTGTATTGTGATGCTTCCCGAGTTGGTTTGGGTTATGTATTGATGCAAAATGGTAATGTCATAGCCTACGCTTCTAGATAACTTAAAGTGCATGAAAAGAACTACCCTACTCATGATCGTGAAGAATCCGCCGTTGTGTTTGCATTAAAGATTTGGCATCATTACTTATATGGGGTGAATGTTGATGTGTTTACTGATCATAAGAGCCTCCAATATGTCTGCACTGAAAAGGATCTCAACTTGAGGGAAATGAGGTGGTTAGAACTTCTTAAGGATTATGATATGAGTATGCATTATCATCCTAGTAAGGCAAATGTGGTGCCAGATGCTTTGAATAGGGTGTTTATGGGTAGCCTAGATTATGTTGATAGTGGTGATAAGAAAATGTTCTAGGGAGGTGAATCGATTGGTTAGATTAAGAGTTAGGTTGGAAGAGGTTGGTAATAGTGGTGTGATTGCTGTTGATAGTTCTATTGGTTAGATTAAGAGTTAGGTTGGAAGAGGTTGGTAATAGTGGTGTGATTGTTGTGATAGTTCTAAGTCTTCTTTGGTTGATAAGGTGATAGAAAAATAAGACCTTGATCCCTCCTTCTTAGAATTGAAGACCTTAGTAAAAGAGGGCAAGGTAGAGGTTTTCTCCCAAGGGGGAGATGGTGCCCTTAGGTACCAAGGTAGGTTGTGTGTGCCTTGTGTTGATGGTTTGAGAGAGAAAATCCTTGATGAGGCCCATAACTCTTCTTATTCTCTCCACCCTGGTTCCACAAAAATGTATAGAGACTTGAGGGATGTGTATTGGTGGGGAGGCATGAAGAGGGACATTGCCAAATTCATTTTCGCTTGTCAGTTGTCAACAAGTCAAAGCCAAACATGGGCCTTACAAAAACGATCATAACTCCTTCAGACCTTGGAATGAGGTGAAACCAAGTGTGTTGATACTTGTCAACAAGTCAAAGCTGAACATCAAAGGCTAGGTGGCCTAACCCAAGACATTGAGGTTCCTACTTAGAAGTGGGAAGATATAAATATGGATTTTGTGGTTGGGTTTCCCAAGACAAGAAAAGGTTTTGATTCTATTTAGGTTGTGGTGGATAGGATAACAAAATCGACTCAGTTTCTACTGGTTAAGACCGCATATGTGGCTGAAAATTATGCAAGGTTGTACATTCATGACTTAGTAAGGTTGCATCCGATTCCTTTATCCATCATATAGGATCATGGTGCTTAATTTACCTCACATATTTGGAGGTCCTTCCAAAAGGGTCTTGGTACTAGAGTTAAGCTTTCTACGGTCTTCCACCCTCAAACGGATGGCCAAGCTGGAAGAAACATTCCAAACCTTGAGGATATACTTAGGGCTTATGTATTGGATCTTAAGGGTAGTTGGGATGACTATCTCCCATTGATTGAGTTTGCCTACAACAGTACCTATCATTCTAGCATTGATATGGCTCCTTTTGAGGCCCTCTATGGTAGGCACTGTAGACCACCAATGGGGTGGTTTGAGGTTGGTGAGGTCACCATGTTAGGATCATATCTGGTTATGGAGGCTCTTGAGAAGGTTAGAATGATCAGAGAAAATTGAAGATGCCCCAAAGTCGTCAAAAGTCTTATGCCGACTTGAGGAGAAGGGATCTTGAGTTCAAGGTTAATGATTGGGTCTACTTGAAGGTGTCACCCATGTAGGGTGTGGTCCATTACAGTAAGAAGAGAAAGTTGAGCCCAAGATATGTGGGTCCCTATAGGGTGATGAGAAGGGTTGGCAAGGTAGCTTATGAGTTGGAATTGCCTAGAGAAATGGATTCGGTTCATTTGATGTTTCATAAATCTATGTTGAAGAAATGTGTGGGTGATCCAAATACTATTGTGCCTCTTGATTTTGTGGGTATGGTTAAAGATAGTTTGACATATTAAGAGGTTTCGATTCAAATTTTTGATAGGCAAGTGAAAAGATTGGGAAACAAAGAGGTCGCTTCCGTTAAGATCCTTTGGAGGAATCAACAAGTGGAAAGTGCTACTTGGGAGGCTGAAGCGGACATACAAAAGTGATATTCTTACCTTTTTGACTCCACTCAAACCTAAGGTATTGATCTAAGTCCTTTGTATGATCTTAAGTCTTAAGTTTAGACCTCATATCATTGCATATGTTCATGTTTAAATTGACTAGTTCATAATAATTTTACACTTATGATGAGATTTTGAAATGATGTTTAAGTGCATTATTGCATTTCTATGAGGGCTGACATTGTCATGTTTATGTCTCTCATATATATTTCTTTGACATTTTGGGACGAATGCTCCCAACAGGGAGATATTGTAATGACTCCAAAAAGTGCCCGAAAATGCACATCAGTAGTGCCTGGAATCGTAATTTCCATATATCTCAAAATTTGTGCGTGATATCAAAATTCCAACATCATATTCTTATTCAGGGGGTTATTTTGAGTGGAAAATAGATCTAGTCTAGATTTAAGAGCAAACGATTAGCAATTTCAATTTTCCAAAAAAACAATTTCTAGAGAGCTTTTCGCGCCCCTGGCGTGATGCGCCAAGGGGACGCACTAGTGTTGTTTTTTGGTCCAGTTTTGACTTCGGTCCAAGACATTTATGTCTTGGACCTAAGTGTTCCTAAATGTGAAAATACCTATATTTAGCCATTTTTTCACCCTCATATCATTCTAAACATTCTCCAATACACATTCGAACACTTAACCAAATATTTTACTCCTAAACTCAAGTCTCAAAACCCTTTTCGAACCAAAGGATTTCCTCTCAAGCTTCAAGTCTCCATCTCCAATCTTGATCAAGTTCATCTCCAAAGCCAAGGTATATGAGTTTCTTTCATGGGTTATTTTCACCCATGATACCAATCTTTTTTTTACTCTAATTTGCATGATTTAAAGTTGATTTACAATTGGCTCTATCTTATTATGAAAGTCACTGCACACCATGTTGAAGCTCATGAAATTATGACTGTTTTCCTATGTTTTTGAGTTATGAAACCAAGGTCTAAAGTAAGATTTGATGAAGGATTATGATGTATATTGCTTGAAGGTGTTACCAAGTATCTATTGAAGGTTTTATATTGAATTTTCTATCCTGATTTCACTCTTGATTTGCGAGGGTTTACACTAGCACTACACACCCTCTAAGTGTTTGATAAAATGTCCGATTATGGTTTCTTGAGGAATTAAAGGTCCAATGCATGCCTTATGAGTTAAATGACTTTAGATGATGATATGATGATGGTATGATAAGGACATGATGAGATGAATGCATGTATATAGTGCTCTCTATATAGTGTTAGAATGTGACCATGCCCTACCCAAGGGTTGCGTGCCGAGTAACCTTGTTGGGGGTTTATACCCATCAAACTTTCGGAGTGTTTGCACTCTGACACCAAGGGTGGTGGGTGTGATGATCCACTAACTTTGTTGGGGGGTTTGTTCCCATCAACCTATTGGAGGGTTTGTACTCTGGCACCACAGTTGGTAGGATGCAATGATCCACTAACCTATTGATGAGGTTTGTACCTCAATCACCAAGGGTGGTAGGGTGTGGCGATCCACCAAAAGTTTAATGGTCTCTTCTTACATATGTGTTATATCCTATGTAAGCAAGTTTTGCTTAAGCATTAATCATATATGTCATATTGTTATAATGCTAGTTATTGTCTATCTCTATGCATTTTGACCACGATGCCTATCTCTTGATGCATTGCATCCTACATACTTATTATATTCAAACATACTAATGCATGCTTTATGCCTACATGATGTCACCATGTAGGAAATGAAGCACTGGTTGATCATCCTCCTCCTCCACATGGCTAGTTCGATTGTCCTACAAGCTTGTTAGTGAGTCATCTATTTCGTAAATGGTGATTATAATCTCTTGCTATGTATTTATACTATCTTTATTTTGTCATTTATTGATTATGAGGGTTACATCGGTTACTTGTCTTGGTCCTACTCTTATCCATGTAGTAGAGGTGTTATTGGACATGTTATGTATCTATGCCATGAGTCTTGACTCTCTTGTTCCTTGATATCATGATATTGAAGTCTACCTTTAGCCCCTTTTTCATTGTGATGCCTATATCTTAATGTCATATTTTATTGCTTCCATGACCAAGGATGTGTAATGATATGCTACGAGGTTTGTTTGGGGTTCCTTTGGGTTCCTAATTCGCTAGTCACGTCTAGGCCGTAGGCTTGGGTCGTGATAATTTTTCTTTTATTCATTAAAGTAAAATAGTTTTTTTATTTCTTAGATTTTGAATTTTTACCAAAGCATACTTAGATGTGTGTGCATTGTTAGGGCCGGTGTGCCATTGTCTCTTTCTTTATTCTTTTTGGTCTCTAGAAAGTCCATAAGCATTATTCCATGATCATCTTGCATTAGGTCTTGCCTTGAGATTTGTTGGAGTTGGTGTGGTGAAATTTGATGTTGTACTTGGAATGGAGTAGTTGCATGCATGTCGTGTCTCCTTTGGTGGTAGGACCCATAGAGTTAGATTCTGACTATCTAATGATCATGTCTTTGAGTGGGGGATTTTCAAGTTGTAGCAAAAGAGGTAGGTCTGTTCCTTTCCTAAGGGTCAATTGATCACTAAGGGTTGCCCCATGTTCTTATTACATAAAATTCATGTCTTGTGATCTTGGATAAAGTTAGCTTGATATGTTGGAGGTCTTGGGATAATTTAGGCTACTTGCATAGCATGTTTCCAATGAGTGTAGAACCCCTAAGGTGGTAATATGATGGTTGAGGATGGTAAATATATTGGGTCAACTACAATGGGTTAGTCACATCTCTAAGATTAATCTTTGGTTCGACTTTTTGTCCCCAAGTGGGATATTAATATTGATGGAGTTGTTTGGTTGGATTATGCATTGGTTGTGTTTATGGGTTTCATGAATAGTGTTTTAAAACCCTACCTTGGCATGTTGTGGTGACCTCTAGTAATGAAATATTGATTTATTTAGAGCTTATGAATCATTTGGGGTAGTGCTGTAAGTCTTGCGAAATGAGAAGTTATTTGTTGAATGTGATGAGTGTTAATGGTGGGTAACAAGGAGGTGGTTAGAGATCTTTAAGGACTATGGTATGAGTGTACATTAGTTTATCTAGTAAGGCTAGTGTTGTGGTTGGTGCTCTAAGTAGCCTAGTATGTGTGGATAATGGTGGCAATGAGGAGACTAGTGGGGTTCATCTATTAGTTAGATTGGAAGTTAGGTTGAGGGAAATTGAGAATGGTAGTGTAGTTTTCTTGGTGGTTCCAAATCTTCTTTAGTTTAGGATGTCAATTTTAAGCAAGGCCTTGATTCCGCCTTATTAAAGTTGAAAGTTTTGGGTGGAAAGATGGTAGAGTGGAGGTTATATTCCAAGGGGGACATGGTGGTTCATGGCAACAAGTTAAATAGTTGTGGTTAAGGTGGACAAATGAGTTTATGGTTGTGAGTCCTTTTAGAGTATAAAGGAAGTTGGTAAGGTTGTATGTGGATAGGGTTAGCCTAGGGATGTGATTATGGTTTGTTTAATTCTTTATGCTTCTAGGTTGAGGAGATATGTTAGTGGCTCTAGTGCTATAGAAATCTTGGAGATGGTAAATGATGTGGAGGACAAGATGAATTAGGAGAAGGTCTCAGTGAGGGAGTGGATGGGTGAGTGGAGGACTTAGCTAACAATGATATGGTGCTCGTCCAGGCCTATTTTGGTGGAGTCATCTATTCGTATGTGTCTCTCGGGAAGCCAGTGCGAGTATGGAGAAGCAATATCTGTATCTCTTCCATTCTATTCAAGCTTATGATAATACCTCAAACCTATTTCTACGATTCCAAGTCTTGTATTTCACTCCTATGTCATTGCATGGACTCATGTTTATGTTGATAAGTTCATGACGATTTTAACACTTTTGTTGAGATTCTGAAAATGGTGTTTAAAGTATACTGTTGCATTCTTGTTGGGGCTGATATCCTTATGATTACCCTTCTCTTGTACATTTCTTTGGCATTCGGGGACGAGTGCTTCCAAGGGGGAGATATTCAAACGACCTGAAAAGTGCCTAAAATGTGTCTTGAAAATGCCTAGAATCGTAATTTTTATATATCTAAAAACCCATTCGTTATTTTAAAAATCTGACTTCATATTCTTGTTCAGGGGTCAAATTTAATAGGGGAAGGTCTAACCCTGATTTATAAGCAACCGTATCAGATTATGAACTTTCATGTTGGCACGAAAATAAAATGGTTTCCACGTCATTAGCACGACGCGGACTGGTTCAAAAATTGGTCCAATTTTGGACTTCGATCCAAGAAATTTATGTCTTAGGCCTATGCCCTCCATACATTAAAAAACCTATACTTTTCCTTATTTCTCCCTCATATCACCCATAAAATTCCCTAATATCCTCTCAAATACTTAGACTCATATTTCACCCTAAATTCAACTCTCAAAACTCAAGACCAACCTTAAGGATTTCATTCATGCTTCAAGTCTCTATCTCCAATCTCCTTCAAGGGTTCTCCATGTGGGTTTCTTTTGTGGGTTCCTTTCACCCATGATATCCAAGCTCTCTTTATTCAAAAATTGAATGATTTAAACTTGATTTACTCATGGGTATTATCTATCATGAAAATCACTGCACACTATGTTTGAGCTTATGAAATTGTGATTGTTTTACCATGTTTTTAGCTATGAATCTAGGATCTATTGAATGGTTTGGTAAAGGGTTTTGTTGTCTATTGCTTGAGGGTGTTACCAAGTATCTGTTAAAGATTTTACATTGAATTTGCTAGCATGATTTCACTCTTGTATTGCATGGTTTTACACTAGCACTACACACCCGCCAAGTGTTTGATAAAATTTCCAAATATGGTTTCTTGAGGAATTAAAGGTCCAATACATGTCTTATGAGTTGAATGACTTTCTGATGATGAAATGAATTTTCATATGAGTTATGTTTTTGAGGAGTGTCTATGTTATTATAAGATGATCTCCTTGGTGGAGGGTGTGTTGTCCACTAACCATTATTGAGGGGTTGATACTGTGACCACCTAATTGGAGGGTGTGATATCCATTAACTTGTAATGGGTTGATACCTTGACCACCTAATCAGAGGGTGTGATGTCTATTAACCGACAAAAGGTTGATACCTTATCCACCTAAATGGATGGTGGGATTTCCATTAACCTGCAAGGGGTTGATACCTTAGCCACCTAAATGGAGGGTGGGACGTCCATTAACCATTGTTGAGGGGTTGATACCTTGGCCACCTTGATGAAGATTGTGATATTCATTGACCTATTAAGGGGTATATACCTTGATCACCCTCCAAGGGGGTGACAAACCTTGGATTCTAAGTACTAATTGCTTGGTCTATGATAATGGTCTCCTTTTACTTGTATTATGATTTATATAAGCATGATTTTACTTCAAGCATTATTCATACATGTCATATAGTTACTATTCTATCCATTGTTTATATTTATGTACTTCGATTATGTTACCTGTCTCTTATTGCATTACATCCTTCATACTTAGTAGGTTCAAACGTACTAATGTATACTCTATTCCTACATGATGTTACCATGTAGGAACCAGAGTCATTGGTTCAAATCTAATAGTAGGTAAACCTTATTAGACACCATTGACTCTTATGAGCTCTATTTGGTCATCATCCTCCTCCACGTGTTTAGTGGCTTCCATTCAAGCTAGTTGGTGAGTCCTTCTGTCCGAGGGTAATATCTATATTCTTATGCTATGTATTAAAGACTATCTTTCATTTTTGATATATATTGACTATAAGGGTGATCCCGGTTGCTTGTCTTGGCCCCCAATAAGTTCTATGTTAGAGGTGTTGTTGGAAAAGATATGTAATATGCTTGAGCTTTGACTCCGTTATGATATTCAAGCTACTTAAATATAAGTCTCTCTCCTATAATCCCAATTTCCCCTTGTGTATGTTTCTTATAATAAACTATCTTGCTTCTGCAACCTAGGATGTGTGATGATATGCTGTGAGGGTTGTTTGGGGTTCCTTGGAGTTGCCCATTCGTCGATCACGTCTAGGCCTTAGGCTTAAGTCGTGAAAAATATGGTATCAAAGCACTAGGTTATTAGATCATCGAAGTCTAACACATTGCGTCGATTAGAGTCTTATTCATGGTTGTGTTGTGCCCCACAACTATAAGTAGGAGGCTGTGCGATGTTTTATGAAAACTTTCCGTTCTTTATGTTCTAAGTCTTGCTATAGAGTCAAAGTAATCCTTTCCTTAATGATTATTCTTTGCTATGCTAGATCATGTCTAACACTCGAGGAAGAAGGGCCCAAACTCCCGAGGAGCAAACTACCAATGGAGAACTCCGAGATGCTCTCACTATATTTGCCCAAGTTGTGGCAAACCAAGTCAACCAAGGGGCCCCCTCATGCTAGTAACCTAGGAGCTAGGGTAAGGGACTTCGTAAGGATGAATCCTCCGGTGTTTTATGGGTCAAAGGTAGATGAAGATCCACAAGAGTTCTTTGATGAGGTCTAGAAAATTTTGACTATCATGGGTGCTGTGCCGAATGAAAAGATAGAGTTGGCGGCATACCAAGTCAAACGGGTAGCCCAAATATAGTATGATCAATGGAAGGGGAAGAAGGGAAATAGTAATGTGGCGCTTGTGAGGAGTTTAAGGTGGCCTTTCTTAATCGGTTCTTCCCACTTGAGCATAGGGAAGCTAAAGTGGTAGAGTTCATGATCTTGAAACAAGGAGCTATGAGTATGAGGGAATGTTCCGTCAAGTTCACCCAACTTTCAAAATATACCCCTCAATTGGTGTTCGATGCAAGGACTAGGATGAATAAATTTATGATGGGTGTCTCTGACTTGGTGAGTAAGGAATACCAGTCTATCATATTGATTGGTGACATAAATTTGTCTCGGTTGATGACTTATGCCAGATAATTGGAGGAAGAAAAGATGAGGAAGAGGAGGGGTAAGGAGGCCAAAAGGGCCCGTTTTAAAGGAAAATTCTGGAGTACCAAGAAAAAAAGTGTTGTGGTGCCTTATGCTAGATGTCCAAGGTGTGGTAGATGCCATGATGGCCCATGCTTGAGAGGTACCAATGCTTGTTATAGATGTGGGAAGATGGGTTATAAGATGAATGATTGTCCTCATAAGCGCAACAAGGGTAAGGGTGGGGAAGTTGATTAAGGGGGTTCCCCAAGACATAATCGGTTCTATGCTCTTCAAAGGATGCAGGAGGTAGATGGGGCGCAAGATGTTGCTTCCAGTATATTGAAGTTTCCTTGAAATATATGTGTGTGCATTGTTGGGGCTGATGTGCCATTGTCTCTTTCTTTATTCTTTTTGCTCGCTAGAAAGTCCATAAGCGCTATTCCATAATCATCTTGCATTAGGTCTTAACTTGTGATTTGTTGGAGTTGGTGTGGTGAATTCTGATATTATACTTAAAATGGAATAGTTGCATGCATATTGTGTCTCCTTTGGTGGTAGGACCCGTAGAGTTAGATTCCAACTCCCTAATAAACCTACCTTTGAGTAGGGGGGTTGTCAAGTGGTAGCAAAAGAGGTAGGTCCATTCTTGTCCTAAGGTTCAACTAATCTCTAAGGGTTGCCCCATGTTCTTATGGCAGAGAAGTCTTGTCTTGTGATTAAGATGAATTTAGCTTGATGTACTGGGATAATTTGGGCTACTCGTATAGCATGTTTCCAATGTGTGTAGAGCCCATAAGGTGGTAATATAATGGTTGAGGATGGTCAATCTATCGGGTCAACTACAATAGGCTAGTTACTTCTATAAGATTGATCTTTGGTTCGAGTTTTGTACCTAATCTAATGTTTACACTCTAATAAGAAAACGGTCACTATCAGCAATTAACCTAACCGAGATTAGGGTTGAATCCACAGGAAATACAGGGCTTGACTATGAGAATTCAAAATCAATCATTTCAAGTATCTACAACTAAAATCTTGGAATGGGTGGGGGTTATGATTCAAGAAAACAAAGTAAAATAACCACTATGCTACGATGTGAGAAAACACTCAATTTTAGGGACAACTTGGGAATTATGTTCCCCATGGTTCATTGACTCGATTAACCTAGGTAACACAAGTACAATTAGAGGTTCGCATGCAGGATGGTAACTTAGGTTCTTCCAGCCCTCTTGTGAAGGTGAAGGTCAAATTTTCGCATGGCGCTTGGTCAACAACCATGGCATGCCAAATAACCTTTACCTATTGTCCCAGTCAACCTCCCCTTGGTCAGGTTTGGTTGATTAGATAAGATCACATCAATCGAATCTTGTCATCTATTTCTCTTTTCCTATTCATCACTACCTTGGTCGGGATTATGATGGTAGGCAGGGTTTGGTCTTGGCCACGACCAAACAACAATATTAACTAAGAGAAATCAACAATGCATGCCAAACCCCATTCATAAAAATGCACTAACCTAAGTCATCTCAAGTCAACTACCCATGGTTCCCACAACTCCAAGTTGTGGGTGCTTAGCTATTCATGGCTATGACAAAACAAAAAAAAAATGCAAATATAAGGCATGATTGAGAATTTTACCCAAAGCAATGAAGATTGAAGACACAAAAATTGCAAACCAAAAGCTTGATAGATTGACAATCAGTACAAGGCAAGATTTACATTCCCCAAAAGTGGGTTTCCAAAGAGAAAATGATAAAGTAAGCTAAAACCCTAGAAAATTCTTTGAGAGTATATTAAAAGATGATGTTGTAATCTAAATTTTGAATCTCTCCTACCTCTTATTAAATGAAACCTAACTTAAAGCATTTATAGTGCTTATAAAATAACCCTAAAAATTACACAGAAAAGACAACTGGCAGCTGGTACATCTCACAGGTACGACTTATAGGGTGACCTACGAGTCGTAATTGGGGTCTCGTATCAGGTTTTTGGTATCTTGGACCCAATTGGTATGACCCACTGGTACGAGTCATAACTTGGGTGACTACTTATATACTCCTATCGTTGTCTAGGCTTTCGTTGTTGATCCAAAATTTGGGCTCTCTGTTTCTTGCTACGAGTACATCTATACGAGTCATACTGAGACTTATGACTCCTGTGATGACCTCATAGGGTTGACCTCCACTTAGTAGATTTCATATTTTTGGTCTCTATTTCTTGCTACAATAAGACCCTATAACTCTTAGCTTGGGCTACGACTCATAGGTGAACTCGTATGTCCTATGCTTCAGCAAAATCTGCAATTTTCCACTAAAATCATGCCAACCTAACTTTTTCTACAAGAATAACACAAAAACACATAAAAACCATAAAAGTTGCATTAAGAACTTACAAAGTCCTTTGGTTTAGCAGTCAAATGTGTTGTATTTTGACAACATATTACTCCCCAAGTGAGCATTAATAATATTGATGTAGTTATTTGGCTGGCTTATGCATCAATTGTGTTTATGGGTTTCATGAATAGGGTCTTAAAACCCTACCTTGGCATATTGTGGTGACCTCTAGTAGTGAAGTGTTGATTCATTTAGAACTAGTGAATTATTTAGGGGTAGTGTTGTATGTCTTGTGAAATGAGAGGTTATTTGTTAAATATGACGAGTGTGAATGGCGGGCTACAAGGAGGTGGTTAGAGGTCTTTAAGGATTATGGAATGAGTGTGCATTAGTTTCTCCAGTAAGGCTAGTATTGTTGTTGGTGCTCTAAGTAGCGTAGTATGTGTGGATAATGGTGGCAAGGAGGAGGCTAGTGGGGTTTATTGGTTGGTTAGATTGGAAGTTAGTTTGAGGGAAGTTGAGAATGGTAGTATAGTGTTCTTGGTGGTTCCAAATATTCTTTAATCTAGAAGGTCTACTTTAAGCAAGGCCTTGATTCCGCCTTATTAGATTTGTAAGTTTTGGGTGGAAAGATAGTAGAGTGGAGATTATCTCCCAAGGGGGAGATGGTGGTTCGTGGAAAAAAGTGGAATAGGTGTGGTTAAGGTTGACATATGAGTTTATGGTTGTGAGTTCGTTTAGTGTATAGAGAAAGTTGGTAAGGTTGCATGTGGATGGGATTAGCCTAGGGATATGGATATTATTTGGTCGGTTCTTCATCTTTCTAGGTTGAGGAGATGTGTTGGTGGCTCTAGTGCTATAGAATTCTTTGAGATAGTGGTTGATGTGGAGGACAAGATGACTTAAGAGAAGGTCCCGATTAAAGAGTGGATTGATGAGTGTAGGAGTTAGCTAACAATGATGTGGTGCTCGTCAAGGCCCTTTTTGGTGGAGTCGTCTATCATATGTGTCTCTGGCGCGTCGGTGCGAGCAGTCAAAAGCAATATTCGTATCTCTACCATTCTATTCAAGCTTATGATAATACGTCATGTCCATTTCTATGATTCCAAGTCTTATATTTTAGCCCTATGTCATTACATGCGTTCATGTTTATGTTGACAAGTTCATAACGATTTTAACACTTATGTTGAGATTTTGAAAATGGAATTTTAAAGTATATTATTGCATTCTTGTTGGGGTTGATCTCCTTATGATTACCCTTCTATTGTACGTTTTTTTGACATTCTGGGACGAATATTCCGAATGGAGAGATATTAAAATGACTTCAAAAGTATCCGAAATTGTGCCTCGAAAATGCCTAGAATCGTAATTTCCATATATCTAAAAATCCATCTGTTATTTTAAAAATACGACTTCATATTCTTTTTTAGGGGTCAAATTTAGGGGGTAAAGGGTCTAACCTCAATTTTTAAGCAACCGTATCGAATTATCAATTTTCAAGTTGGCACGAAAACAGAATGATTTTCGCGTCATCAGCGCGACGTACACTGGTTCAAAAATTGATCAAGTTCGGGTGTTCGAGCCAAGACTTTTATGTCTTGGGCCTAAGTCCCCTTATGCGTCAAAATACTTACTTAGTCTTATTTCACCCTCATATAATCCTTAACATTCCCCAATATCCTCTCAAACACTTAGACTCATATTTCACCCTAAATTCAAGTCTCAAAACTAGAAACCAACCTTAAGGATTTCTTCAAGCTTTAAATCTTTATCTCCAATCTCCTTCAAGGTTTCTCAAAAGCTAAGGTATGTGGGTTTCATTCATGAGTTCCTTTCACCCATGATACCCAAGCTCTCTTTACTTAAAAATTGCATGATTTAAAGTTGATTTACTCATGGGTCTTATCTACTATGAAAATCACTGAACACTATGATTGAGCTCATGAAATTATGACTTTTTTACCATGTGTTGAGATATGAATCTAAGATCTATTATAAGGTTTGGTGAATCATTTTGATGTCTATTGCTTGAGGGTATTACCAAGTATCTATTGCACCTTTTACATTAACTTTAGGAGCACAATTTCAGTCATGAATTGCATTGTTTTACACTAGCACTACACACCCTGTAAGTGTTTGATAAAATGTTTGGATGTGGTTTCTTAAGGAATTGAAGGTCCATAGCGTGTCTTATGAGTTGAATGACTTTATGACGATGAAATGAATATTCATATGAGTTATGTTTTTTAGGATTGTATATGTTTTTATATGATGACCACCTTGGTGGATGGTGTGATGTCTATTAACCATTGTTGAGGGGTTGATACCTTGACCACCTAATTGGAAGATGTGATGTCTATTAATCGGTAAGGGGTTAATAGCTTAGCCACCTTAATGAACAGTGGGATGTCCATTAATCGACAAGGGGTTATTACCTTAGCACCTAAATGGAGGGTGGGATGTCTATTAACCATTGTTATGGGGTTGATACCTAAGCCACCTTGATGTAGGTGTGATGTTCACTACCAATTAAGGGGTATATACCTTCATCACCCTCCAAGGGTGTACCAAACCCTTGATTCTAAGCAGTAGTTATTTGGTCTATGATGATGGTCTCCTTCTACTTATATTATGATTTATATAAGCATGGTTTTACTTCAAACATCATTCATACATGTCATATCATTGCTACATTATCCATTATCTATGTTTATGCACTTCTATTACGTTGCCTATCTCTTATTGCATTGCATCCTACATACATAGTACATTCAAATGTACTAACACATACTTTATGCCTGCATGATGTTACCATATAGGAACCAGACCTCCGTTCGGTCATCATCCTCCTCCGCATAGCTAGTGGCTTCCATTTAAGCTAGTTGGTGAGTCCTCCTGTCTGAGGGCAATATCTATGTTCTTATGCTATGTATTAAAGGCTATCTTTCCTTTTTTGTATACATTGACTATGATGGTGAGCCTGGTTGCTTGTCTTGGCCCCTGTTAAGTTCTATGTTAGAGGTGTTGTTGGACAAGATGTGTATTGTTCTTGAGCTTTGACTACCTTATGATATTCAAGCTATTTAAATATAAGTCTCTCTCCCATTGTCCTAATTTTTCCTTGTTTATGTTTCTTATCATGAACTATCTTGCTTCCGCAACCAAGGATTTGTGATGATATGCTATGAGGCTTGTTTGGGGTTCTTTCGAGTTCCCTATTCACCGGTCACATCTTGGTCCTAGGCTTGGGTCATGACAAAAATGGTATCAAAGCACTAGGTTATTAGATCCTCGGAGTCTAACACACTGCATTAATTAGAGTCTTATTAATAGTTGTGTTGTGCACCACAACTATGAGTAGGAGGCTATATGACATTTTAGGAAAAGTTTCCCTTCTTCATGTTCTAAGGCGTACTATAGAGTTGAAGTAAGCCTTCAGCTAATGATTGTTCTTTATTATGCTAGATTATGCCTAATACTGGAGGAAGAAGAGCCTAAACTCCTGAGGAGCAAACTACCAATGGTGAGCTCCGGGATGCTCTGACTATGCTTGCCCAAGTTGTGGCCAACCAAGTAAAACATGGGGCCCAAGCCCCTCATGCTACTACTCGGGAGCTAGGGTTAGGGACTTCATGAGGATAAATTCTCTAGTGTTTTATGGTTTAAAGGTAGATGAAGATCCCTAAGAGTTCATTGATGAGGTCTATAAGATTTTGACTATCATGGGTGTTGGGCTGAATGAAAAGGTGTAGTTGGTGGAATACCAACTTAAATGGATAGTCAAATATGGTATGATCACAAGAAGGGGGAGAAGGAAAATAGTAATGTGGTGCTTTGTGAAGAGTTCATGGCGGCCTTTCTTAATTGGTTCTTCCCGCTCGACCTTAGGGAAGCTAAATTGGTGGAGTTCATGAACTTGAAACAAGGTGCAATAAGTGTGAAGGAATATGGCATCAAGTTCATCCAACTTTTGAAATATGCTCCTCAATTAGTCTCTGACTTGGTGATGGGTGTCTCCGACTTGGTGAGTGAGGAATGCTGGTCTGCCATGTTGATTGGTGACATGGATTTGTCCTTGTTGCTGACTTATGCCGAACAATTGGAAAAAGAAAAAATGAGGAAGAAGAGGGGTAAGGAGGCCAAGGGGGCCTAGTTTGAAGACAAGTTATGGAGTCCCAAGGAAAGAAATGTTATGGCGCCTTTTGTTAGATACCCAAGGTGTGGTAGATGCCATGACAACCCATGCTTGAGTGGTACTGATGCTTGTTATAGATGTAGGGAGATGGGTCATAAGATGAATGATTATCCTCTTAAGCGCATTAGGAGTAAGGGTGGAGAAGTTGATCAAGGGGGTTCCCAAAGACGTAATCAGTTCTTTGCTCTTCAAATGAGGCAGGAGGTAGATGGGGCATCCG
>DF362242.1:0-10466 GCA_000787875.1 Solanum virginianum
GACACCCTAAATGGGTGTCAGTCACGGCCCCTAAACCGGGACGTGACAGCTGCAATAACCCGCCAGGCTTCTGGTGCTCAATCTTCACCTGTTGACAGTTCGAGCACTGGGCAACAAACTGTGCTATATCTCGCTTCATGTCGTCCCATCAATATAAGCATCTGAGGTCATGGTACATTTTTGTTGACCCAGGTGAATAGAATAGCGAGCATAGTGTGCTTCGCCCATAATATGTCACCGCAACCCTGCAATATCTGGTACACACAACCTGCCTCTGAAAAGTAAAGTTTCTTCGGGGGAGAGCTCAAACGGGGTCTGTCCCTTTTCCAGGGCTATGTCTCTGTATTGAACTAAGACAGGATCTTCGTATTGGCGCTGCTTAATCTCTGCTATAGTAGAAGATTCAGCCGTACCTCGAATAGAAACCCCTATATTTCCAAAATTCGCCAGACGAACTCCCAGACTGGCTAACTAGTGAACGTCACGAACTATCTCTTTTTTCTCTGGAGGTGTGTCAGCTAAACTGCCCATAGATTTACGACTGAGTGCATCTGCTACAACATTGGCTTTCCCCGAATGGTAGAGAATATCAATATCATAGTCTTTCAGCAATTCTAACCACTGCCGCTGTCACAAGTTCAGTTCTTTCTGCTTAAATATGTACTGGAGACTTTTTTGAGATCAGTATAAATATCAACGTGAACGCCATATAAATAATATCTTCATATTTTCAAGGCATGGATCACCGCAGCTAATTCCAGATCATGGGTAGGATAATTCTGCTCGTGCTTCTTAAGCTGTCGGGAAGCATAGGCTATTATCTTGCCATGTTGTATTAATACACATCCCAAACCTACATGGAAAGCATCACAATAAACCACGTAACCATCTGGACCTTCAGGCAAAGTCAGAACTGGAGTTGTAGTCAATTTTTCCTTGACACGGGAGGCACCACAATAAACCACGTACCCGTCTGGACCTTCAGGAAGAGTCAAAACTGGGGCTGAAGTCAGTTTCTCCTTCAATAACTGGAAATTGCGCTCACAGGCATCGGACCACTGGAACTTCACCCCTTTGTGCGTTAGCCTTGTCAAAGGTGCTGCAATAGAAGCAAATTTCTCTACAAATCTCCTGTAATAACCAGCTAACCCCAAAAAGCTACGTATCTCAGTCAACGTCGTAGGCTTAGGCTAATTTTTTATGGCCTCAATCTTTTGAGAGTCTATCCGGACGCCGTCGTACCTCAGTCGGCGTCGTAGGCCTAGGCCAATTTCTTACGGCCTCAATTTTCTAGGAATCCACCCGGACGCCATCAGCTCCTATAACATGGCTTAAAAATGCCACTGAAGATAGTCAAATCTCACATTTAGAGAACTTAGCATATAATTTTTGGTGACGAAGAATGCCAAGTACCGTTCTTAAATGATCTGCATGGTCCTCCTCTGATCGAGAATAAATTAGAATATCATCGATAAATACAATCACGAACATATCTAGGAACGATTTGAACACTCGATTCATAAGGTCCATGAACACAGCTGAAATATTTGTTAGCCCAAAAGACATAACTTTAAATTCATAATGCCCGTAGCGAGTTCTGAATGCTGTATTGGGGATATCCTTCTCCCGTACCCGCACCTGATGATAACCCGACCGCAGGTCTATTTTTGAGAAGCACCTAGCTCCCTGCAACTGGTCAAACAGATCGTCAATCCTGGGAAGGGGTATTTATTCTTTATAGTTACCTTATTCAGCTGTCGGTAGTCAATACACATCCGCAGCGACCCGTCCTTCTTCCTCACGAATAATATCGAAGCCCCCCAGGGTGAGGTGCTAGGCCGAATAAAGCCTTTCTTTAATAGATCCATCAACTGCTCTTTCAATTCCTTCAATTCCTTTAATTCAGCTGGCGCCATTCTGTATGGAGGAATCGAAATAGGCTGGGTGCCAGGCAATAAGTCTATAGCAAACTTCACCTCCCGCTCGGGAGGAAGACCCAAAAGTTCATTCAAAAATACATCTGGGAACTCATTAACTACTGGAACGGATTGAAGAGTCGGTGGTTCAGTATATAAGTCATGCACCCGAACCAGGTGATAAAGATACCCTTTCCTGATCATCCTTCGGGCCTTGAGGTATGAAATAAACTTACCTCTCGGCGTTGCCACATTACCTGACCATTCAAGAACTAGTTCTCCTGGAAACTGGAATTGGACTAACTTCTTTTGGCAGTCAACCTTAGCATAACAAGAAGCTAGCCAATCCATGCCCATAATTACATCAAAATCCATCATGTCTAGTTCTATCAAGTCAGCCTAAGTACAGCAGTCACAAACAGATATCAGGCAATTTCTATAAACTCTGCTAACAATAATAGATTCTCCTATCGGTGTCGCAACCTCACAAGGCTCTATTGGTTCAGACTCTATATCAATTGTGCAAGCGACCAACGGAGAAATATACGACAAAGTAGAACTAGGATCAATCAACACATACATAGCTCGAGAGCAAACTAATAATGTACCTGTAATCACATTTGGTGAAGCCTCTTGATCCTGCCGGCTAGCCAGAGCATAGATGTGGTTCGAAGAACCGCTAGAACCTGGAGCTCCACCGCGACCTCTGCCATGACCTGCTACTGCTGGAGTGTCTCGCCCCGTAAGGCGCATAGCTATTGAGGCTGAAGAAGAAGCTCCCACTACGCCGAAAGTCTGGGCTGATCCCTCTGCACCAACTCTATCGGGACAATCCCACATCTGGTGGCCCTGTCGACCACATATAAAACAGGCACCCGTAGCATGAAAACACTCCCCAGGATATCGTTTCTCGCACTGAGGACACAGGGGTCTAAGAAATCTCGACTGGCTACTGGAACCCGGACTTGCCCCTGACTGACTAATACCGCCTGGCCTTCTACTGGGTATCTATGAAGGTGTGCTCCGTACTGATCGAGGAGGATGCCCACTCTGCTGCTGGGACAGTCTACCTCGAAAATCTCCTGCCAATCCGGACGATCGGGCCCTCTTGGGCTGACCCCTATCATCAGCTTTGTCAGTCTGGCGTCCCCGACGACGATCTTCCATGCCCTGGGCATGGGCCTGTATACGGGCAATGTCCATACCAGGTTGGGCAGCCATCACCAAACAACTATCAACATAGTATGAATCCAGCCCCACTATATATCGATGCGTGTGGTCCGTCATACTGGTAACATGTGCGGCTGCGTATCGGTCCAACGAATCAAATTCTAGGATATACTCTCGAACAGACTGACCCCGCTGGTTCAACATCCCGAGCCAACGAATCAAATTCTAAGCTATACTCCCGAACAGACCGACCCCGCTGCCTCAGCATAAAAAATCTATCCTCCCTGGTGCGTCTGACGACTCGCACCAATTTGCCACTACATCATGTAACCGATAGGATGCCAACTCTACAGATTCGATCTCGAATTCACTAATCAGCAGTAGAGTCCACTGCATCTGGCGCACGAACTCATGAGAGTCCTCTGAAGTTTTGGACCCGAAAAACTCTGGAGGCCCACACGCTAAGAAATCACGAGCCCGTGAACTATCGCGATGAGCTGCCTGACTGCTGCCTGCCCCCTGCCTGTGGGCCTGGCCTGCCACAAGCTGAGTCAGTAATTGCACCACCTCCCAAGCTCTCCAATCTTCGCAAACTGCTGGGGGGCTGGAGGTACTGTCACTCGAACCACAGGGGCTGTTGGAGTGACTGAACTAGCCGTCGGGGCTGCAATATCTGGCCCGCGCTGAGCACGCGCCCTGGTAGTCCCCCGGCCTTGACGGGTTTCACCGACTGCTGCAAGCCTGCCCCTCCGGGCAGCTGGTATCTTTCGCAGAGGCATATCTGAAACCAAAATAATTTTTATCAGGAGGGAAATCATCCTACTAACACCGCTCTAACGCACGATCTAAGAAGAGAAAAAGAGTAACATCCTAAGTGTCCTGTAGCCTCCTGTTTATAGATGTGGTGCCTAACACTGGTCTAACGCATGATCTAAGATCAGAAAAAAGAGTAACATTCTAAATGTCTTGTAGCCTTCTGTTTATAGGTGTGGTGCACGACACACCCATAAATAACACTCTACTAGACATGGTCTGTGGACACTCTGAGGACTGATACCACTTCCATCACGACCCAACCCAAGGGCCGTGACTAGTGCCCGATTGGGACACCCAGACATAAACACTAAACTAGATTCTAGTTATGATAACTAACTTATTTACAAAAATTTCGGCAGAGTTTCCTTTGTTTTATTGACTATCCAAACCCTGCATACAGAAGAATCCCAGCATACAACAAACATGTATATATATGTGCGTGCGGACAAGATCACCGCTGCGGTTAAGTCGCCCACAATACACAATATACATGCATAGTCATACAAACTGTCATACCCCATACGTACAAGCATCCACATACCTCTATACAAATATACTGTATCATAGGACGGGACAGTGCCCCGTCATACCCTCAAATATGCATAGATACAAAATAGAGAAAATAAGTGTACATATACCAAAAGTTTGCTCCGAAGCAAAAGGAACACTTCAAATGACAGCGAGAGATCCTAAGTTGGTGGCTCACTACTCTGAGCGTCGGTACTTGCGGGCATGAACGCAGCCCTCGAAGCAAAGGGGATCAGTACGGAATACGTACCGAATATGTAAAGCGAAAAGTACAAAGTATAAATAAGAGTAATAAACCAACCAGAGGTATAAAAAGTCAAACTCATATGCTAATATCAAAGGAATATTTCTTTTGTCTTTCCAAAATATCAAACTGATGCCTAACGGACAAGAATGATGGCGATCTCCAAACTCGCGCCATACCACAGCATCACACCAGAAGTTCAAATCCTCGAAATCTCAGACACAAGTAACAAATGTATGGACAGGAACGATGGCGACCTCCAAACTCGCGCCATACCACAACATCACACCAGAAGTTCAAATCCCCAAAATCTCCGACACAAGTCACAAATATAGGATAAGTGAGCCAGACGTCCCTAAACCCACAAATCATATAGTAAATGTGGCATGATGCCACCAAACCGAAGGCCCAATCTCACCACATCACCAATCTAAGCGGAGCCGACCCCGCCGTATCCAGCCAATTTCAGAATATATAGATATATAGTATAATACGCACGACAACAACTGGCCCGGGAACCGGTGAACGATGTCATAGTAAGCACGAATAGAGTCGTGAGAGTCATATGCACAAAAACCATTATTATAAATCCAAATATCAAAAAAAATATTTATGATCGAAAATAAAATATTACTTGTTCTAAATTCTTTTAGAAATATCAAGATTTTAGAAAAGAGGTGTTGCGGGTCCCACGACCGATGAAAACTCGAACTAGCCTAACTTAGGAGGGATTTACTTGGTGTAGATCATACAAACTACTATAAAACGTTTCAAAATAGCTTTCAAGGCAATTCAAGCTCTTTGGTCAAATTTACAGTTGTTGACGCTTTTCAAGGTATTAGAAAAAATACAAACTCTTCAAACATAGCAAACTTTCCATACTCTTACAACTTCCAGACTTTAAATGTACAAGAGTCAAAATATGACTAATTTCTGTAAGGATACCAAGTAACGAACATAGGACATGTTTTAGTCGAATTGCAAAGTAATAGGGTTTTTTGAAACTTATAACATTAGCGAGGTTTAACTAAGTCATGTCGTAGACCATAATGCTTTAAATACCTCAAATTCCTTCGCCAAACTAATCACAACGCCAAGCCAATTCAACTTAGAATTCCAGATGCCTAATGTCTACAACAAACCACAATAACGCCGAAATGATTAGCTAAAAGCCTTTTTGGACCTTCCATTCCAAATTTGCCCCTAATTCTATAAAAATTTCGGCAGCACTTCCCCTAGAATATAGGCTGCCCTGAGACTCAACTCGGCTCAAATTAATCAACAACACAACAACAACAACCCAACAACACCAACAATCATTTTCAATACCATTGCCACACCAAATTCATTAGATAACCTCACTTTATCAAGACTACAAAAACAGGGCAGCAGCTTATATTTACATATACATAATGTTCAAGCCCTCTCTTACCTTCCAAGAATCATATTACACCATATAAACGTCAAACATATACTTTCAACGCTACCACATAACATTTAATTACATACATAGACCCCAATTTCAACCAAACTTCAAATATACATATAAACCATTCCAATACCTCTTTCACCCCACAAGGATCATTTATATGCTATTTAAACACAAATTCATGATTTTAAAACAATATAACGCTACTTACAAACATATCCCAATTTTTAGACCCTAACATTCATATTCATAATTCACTGAAATCAAGCTATATTTCCAAGATTTCCTTTCAATTTAACATATCCCAATATACATACAATCTTTATTTCACATAAAACAAAGCTAGAATTCACCATACCTTGTAAACCCTTTTAATGGATCCAAATCGCCAAAATCGTAGAACAAAGCGTTTTCTTGGCCAACCAACACTTTCACACTACTTAGGGGACTCAATATACCAAGCTTGTAGTGTCAAAATAATTTTAGAATCAAAAAACGCAATTTTTTTTATAATTACTGTAGCAACCCGAGAGGGTTCTACAGTTTGCGAGAGTTTTCTTGCTTGAAATAATTCTAAGTGTGGAGGTGTTTGGAATGAAGAAGAGACCACATGTATATATTTCAACTCTTGACCCCACTCCACACATGGTCCAATAGGAAGCTAACACAATTTAAGGTGGTCATGACCATAAATCTTCTAGACTCCAAGCCTTAAAGGTTTCACTTAGGTCCCCAAACTTTTCCTACGTGAGCCAATTAAGGACATGCAAAGATACAATTAAGGACATATGAATTCTAACAACCCAAGTTTAGAAAATTCTACTTGAGTCCCCAAACTTTCCAAGAATGCAACATTAGTCCTAATTTTCGTAAAGGTTCCAATACACCACAATACGGATTCTAACAATATATCACTTAGATATTTATATTTAAAAATAAATTTCTATAAAGTTGATAGTTAATTGTTGCTCTATCTACTACATCAACTACAATCAACATTTTAATCACACCTATAACCACTGTCAATCACAACCACTTACTGTCCACAATCATCATTTCCTATTTAACCATAATCATCAAAACCATTTATCATCATTATTAGTTATCATATGTCATCAACATCACCAATCGTTATTACATTTATTAATTAATATTAATAATTATCATATGATTAATCATCATTAGCTATCAATACCATTTCAGTTTGATTATTAGTCATCAATAACATCAATCATAATTAACTATTAATTGTTCGTCCCTCTCTATTCAAACAATAGCAGAAACAGTATACAAAGAAAATTAAACAAAATTATGCACCAATTTAAGTCCACAGAATACACTGTGTGTCTTTAAGAAATCTAGTCCCCTCACTGTATTCGAGGTTATGGATTATTTCCTCTCAGGATAAAACAAAGTAACTATTACAGAAGTAGCGATACCTCAAACTTCTGTAATTTCGACGAACTCAAAAATTAACAACAGATCACATGCAGATTCACCTTTTTATTTATAAGAAAATATATGCAGAAAAAGAAGGAGTATTTAATGTCTGAAAAGTCCAAAAAGGGTCTCTATTTATAAGGAACATTGAGTGCGAATTCACTTGTTCAGAACAGGCATCGCATCGTTTGGAACGATTATGTCTGTTCAAAGGAAATTAAAAGTCTGTTAAACTAATTTTGCATATTAACTTAATTAATAAATAATTCGTTAATAATTCACAAATAATATAGGGGAACTTTCATAAATAGTCTAGGCATGAAACTTAATATGGTCAAATAGTTGTTTACATAATTATATAATATATCCTCGGCTATGTGACTTGGAGAGGAGGAGAGAGATAAATTATATATGTATATTTTCTCAAATTGTATGTGTATATTTGTCAAATAATTGTATATGTGTAATTAATATACATAAATATTTGTATATTTGGCAAGCGAGATTGAGAGAGGGAGGAGAGAAACGAGCGAGAGTGGCGAGAGATGAATTGTATATGTATACTGTCGAATTGACTACGTATATCTATCAAAATGATTGTATATATGCATTTGGTATATATTTATAATTGTATATCTGCAAGAAATTGCAGAGAGAGAGGAGAGATGCGAGAGAGAGGAAGAGAGGAAGAGAGGAGAGAGAAAATAGAAACAAAACCCTAACAATAACAACAATATAAATTGTAATTTTTTCAAATTATAGTTGTATAATGCAAATATATATCATATGTTTGCTTAATTATGCTATTTTTTCAATAAAATATCATAAAAGAAAAATTTTGAGATTGATTAAATAAATTTTGTCCAAAAAATAAATTAATCAATCACATCATTTGTTATTGTCGAAGCTGACGACAGAATGAGAGGATTCTTTTTACGCGATTCTTTAAAAGTTAGTGAAAGTGTTTCCTAATATAAAAATAATACTTTTTCTTTGTTTTACCGATGAGAGAAAAATGACTCTTTATTTTCTTTACTTGATTCTCCACATTTTCTTTTATCTTTTCATATTCTTTTAATCTTCATTTTTTAATTTATATTTATTATTTAAATCCAACATTAATATCAACCTCTTAATATACCATTATTTTGTAAAATTTCGCCGAGCACGTTTTGAAAGGAGTAAATGTTTGAGGCATGGTTCCAACTGCCTATGCAATTCCTATACGTTTCAGCTAATGCCTCGACAAGTGTCCCCTCCTATATGACGCGTGTACACGACACAGCCACTCGACGGTTAGCTTCTTTTCTCTTTTTCTTCAAAACAACTTTGATTTTCCTTGGTTGGTGGGCACGAAACCAAATGGATAATGTATTCATTTTTGACATACTATGTGAAAGAGTCGTTTCGTTTACAAACAGGTTATATAATAAATCTAAGAAAATTTATACTGAATATAATATTATCATTAAATATTCACCCCTGTAGAAGCGTTCTTATGCCTTGTGTGCTGCCATGTGTTAGTAAATGCGTGTACTTGGGTCACCATTTAAGGAGCCTCAACCTTATAAATTCACACAATCTACATTATTCACCCAACAACAAATTCATTCCATATTTTATTTGCCTTTTATTACTACCAAAAAAAAGAAAAAAATTCACAACACAAAGATAACATGGCTAGCCACGGTAATGACAGCAGTAACCAACCTCAGGTATCGTTAATTAATTACTCTGTTGTTAGTTTAAAATTAATTAACCTAAAGTTTGATCCAAATTTAAATTAATAAACCTCTGATTTTTGTTTGACTCCGTACTACTTTCCTTTTTTTTTTTCAATTGTAGATGAGAAGAGATGGCTCAAACGCACCTTCTGATATCCATAACCAGAGTCAAGGCCATGACTTCCTCCAAGAGGTAATATACTAAGCTAGAGTTTTGCTATAAATTTTGAGTAGATTTTGAAAAGGCATGACATATAAATGTATCTCTCAACTTTCCTTGGTTTTTATGTCGAGATTTTGAATATGCCTCTGGTTTCGATTGTCATTTATGTTTTCTCAAATTTAGATCTATACAAACAGATATTTAAATTTGTATAAAATTAAATAAATAGATATAAAACTATTTTATACTTTTTGAAAAACTATCTTCAAATATCAAACTATCTAGGATCCGGGTCATGTGATATCTTTTATTTTTTTATACTTTGTAATTGAAGGCTGGTACACAAGTGAAGAACATGGCACAAGGAGCAGCAGATATTGGAAAAGGTGCAGTAAGCGTGGCTCGTGGAGCTGCTTTGGGTGCCGCTAACATTGGTCAAGGTGCGGCTGATGCCGTAAAGAATACTGTTGGAGGAGCCAATAATGACAACGCAGCTACAGGCGGTATCCCCAATTACCTTGATGAATACCCAAAACACAATCCAACCACCACCAAAATATAAGTTTTTCTTTGGAAAAATTGGTTTCCTACTCTTTTTTTTAGTAATATTGCTATAGATTGTTGTAAAGCCTGTTACGAGGTGTGGTTAATTTGTTGTTTTAACGCACACCATGACCAATAGGCCTGTTATTTTATATTTTTGGTTTTGTAGGACTACTATGTTGAGAATTGTTGCTCTTGTTATTAAATTGACAGCTAACAGCTAGCATCTGTCCGTGCTGTTTTCTTGGATATAAGAATTTGTTAGAAATTGAGAAATGAAATTTCTTGTGAAGGACTGAAATGGAAACAGAAATACGTTTACCCTCTTGACCACAACAATCTACGGTTGGATAAGGAAGGATACTCTCCAATTTTAAAATTAAGGAATACTTTATTTTTTTATAGTTACTTTGTCATTATTGTTAGGTAACATAATTAGTACTAATAATTAGGCGTGACATATAGAATTCTTATCATTTTAGACGATTTTAGC
>DF362242.1:10505-25890 GCA_000787875.1 Solanum virginianum
AAGCGTGACATATAGAATTCTTAAAATTTTAGACGATTTTAGCACGGACAAAGAAGAGGACTGCACGTAAACAAGAAACCTAATGAATATTAACAATGTATAAAGTACTAAATAAGAACTTTAATTTCCAAAAATCTACACAACTAATTTGACAAGCATTTGCAACATGATATGCAAATAAATTCCCAATATATTTGTATCTAATTCAAACTAGTTTCCTTCATTGTATATTCTTGAAACATGAAACCGCACGGTTCATTAAAAAAGACACCAATTTTATGTGATAATGGTTGAAATCTGTAAAAATGTTCGATACTATATGTATCTGAGTAAAACAACCTATGCTCCTAGATTTCACTAGGTATGTTGTCTTGACTGTCGAGGTCAAGATGTTAATTCTAATATAATTGGAAAAAGTAGAATTGCTGCTTCCACAGAGAAAACAAATGTTAAGGTGGGGTGGTGGTTAGGGACTAGGGAGTATAACGAACAAAGCTATCTGAGGTTAGTTAGCATATGATGATTTAAGGTTGTCTACTAGATGTTCTGGTTTGCATTTCATAATTTTCCGAATTCCAATACACCATCTCATTGAAATCTGGCTCTAAAACCAGAACCATTGCAATAAATTTGCCTTGTACAAACCCAAAAAGAAGCAAAATTTGGCATCATATTAAGAACCAAAACGGACCAGAATTAGTCACAACAAGGTGAGATAACATAATAAACCCCTATTATACACACTTCGCATGGGTAAGATCGATCTTGCTACTTAACTAAGATGCTTTTCTGCTTCGGCTACTTGAACCGGAACTTCTCAACTCAGTTGGACTGTACAAGTCTCTGTGACCCAATGAAGCACTACCTCGACGAGGAGAACTTGTATTTGGTTCCCCTCTCTGAGTCTCCTTCTCCAAAACCTTGGCTTCTTCACTTAACATCTTTAACTGTTCCAGCAAAAGCAGATAAAACAATTCAGCCACCAAGTCATGTACATATTACTCCTAAAAGATGCACAATTCACGTCTAATCAGCTAATGTGTGAATGCAAGCCAAAGATGCAGCGAATTATAATCGGAAGTACGATAACTGTAATAGCGATTAGTATATATATTTTTCCCTTTCAATAGACCTTCCTTTAAATGGAAGGCCAACTAGTTATGCAATACCGATCTCGTAAGTACACCACTTTTGAGGATTACTTCGCCAAAGCTCTACTCTACTCAAATCTCAATGCTACTTTTGTGCTACTGGAGACTTCCGTAACAAGCATAAGGGCACACAAAGCAAGATTGGTTGGGCAGTTCTGACAGGATAACAAGATAGTGCATGACATATTTCACAAAACCAAAGCTAGACAAGAGAATTTGAAACTTCTCAGGAAATCGAAAACATTTGTACATGACAAGAGAGTGTAAATATCAACTCCAAGGTCCATATATTAATTCAGCGGAAGTAAATATTTGAAGTAAAAAAGTAGAATTGATAAAGATCAGAAGATAAATAAGCATTCATACCCGAATTTCATTTTCTCTCAACTGGTTCTGAAGGGCGCTGATGGCAGGACTTAAGCTGCAATACAGAACAAAGTGGTGACCAAATATAACACAACTACAAAGAAAGACAGGCCTGAGTTCTAAGATGGAAATGGACGTCAAAGAGTGAGTTCATTTACCAATACTCCATTAATTTGCACATAGAAGCCTGATATGTAGATGTGTGATGAATGAATGTGAGCGGGTGCACTTTTGTTTCCCTGCAAAGACGTCCCAAATTATTATAGCAGTTGAAAAGCACACATATGCAAAGCAGGCAATAAGCACACGTCAAGTTCAACCACCTCATATTTGTTACAACAGCCTGATTATATGCAGTTCGTTCTTCTTCAAATAATACGCGTTGCAGATCTGTGAATGAGTTCAAAGGTGCATCAAGATTGAGAAGAGATGCCGATGGCAGAACAAGAAGAGGGATTTCCTTTCTGACATATTCTGCACCACTGTCACCAACCAAAAATATTTATAGATTAAGCCAAGCATATATCATGTTTCAAAAGGGCCGAGTCAGTAATTTGATTAACAAGCAGATAGCAGGAAACACAAATTCTCTGAATCAAAGGAAAACATGAATTAAACAGCTTGACTTTTCAACTAAAAAGGCTTCAGTTTCTTTCTTTTCTCTTTCTTTTTTTGTGGCGGGGTGGGTGAATCAACTTCAGCTTACAAGCAACTTGGTATTATCTTTAAATTGCTATAACTAAGAACATTATTAGATAAGACTCAAAATGCCAAGTTGATTATGCAACTTCTTCACATAATATTGTAGTCATTACGCCTAATAAGGTCAAAATGCGAAGCTTAATACTCTCAAGGACCTCATCAACATACAAAATCCAAGCTTTCCAGTTTAAAACCCCAAAATAAATGCTCCAACAAAGAACCTATAAGATCAGTTGTCCTCAAGCTTCCCGACTTCCAGAATTCCAGATTCGGACATTACAATGGAATGTATCACGATTTGGAAAAGCATAATAATTCAAATAAACAGAAAGCGCTGAGTCATGTCATGTATAGGCGAGCATTAGATTAATTAAGCCTGACAAGATTCTGCAAAAACATGTCAGGTAGAAATTGTGTTCATCTAAATTTATGCAGAAGCCAACTCGTGCATAGTCTCTTCAACTGCAAGTTTAAGCTAATTTTCTACCTGACACTCCTCCAGTAAAGTAACTTGAAAAGTTTTTAAAAGAGCACATAAGATACTCAGAGGAGGTTCTAGTTGTTAAAACCCACATTGGTTAGGAGTAAAAACCCACAAGATTCTGTAGAACATGTCAGGTAGAAATTTGTTCATCTAAATTTATGCAGTTACCCACTTGCGCATTGTCTCTTCAACTGCAAGTTTAAGCTAATTTTCTATCTGACACTCCTCCAGCAAAGTAAATAAGTTTTTGAAAGAGCACATAAGATACACTCAGGTTCTAGTTGTTAAAGTACCCACATTGGTTAAGGGTACACGATATGGTTTCTCTATATGATCTTGAAATTTCTCACTTCATGAGCAAGCTTATAGATCAGATCAAACTCAATGTCCATTTCTCTTGACATAATCTCTGAGCCAAACTTGTCATGATGTTAGGTTGCCAGTGTTGTTCACATCTCATGTTATCCAAACCCCAGATGTCCAGCTCTAGGTGTGCAGGGTACGAGTTATAATCCTCACCACTTCAGTGAACATTTGAAGTTGATTGAGGCACTTTGTTAACACCAATGGCGCCAAAAGTTAATGATGAGCTAGTAAAATCAATGATCTATTCCATATAAGGGTCCTGATACTCGGTTGGAGAACAATCTTGTTTTTTCGGACAGGTACACGAATTTATTGGTGTAAACTGCACCAAGAAGGTGCCACTATGCACAACTGAAAATTCAGTCCTATTATTAGTGCAGACAGTTGAGGGAATCCATCTATGTCGTACACATTGAGCAATTTTCACCAAAAGGCTAAAAAGAAGACAGCTATTTGTATTTGATCATGTGTGCTGGTTCTGCCATTCCTTCAAACCACCTCAAATCCTTCATTCCAAATAACCCGAAAGTAAAAAAGGCATAGTGGGAGCAGCTGAGTAGTAGAACCATAAACTTACGACTTTCTTTATCTAATTTCCTGCCAGACCAGCACCAATCTTCTCCATTTTCATGGCAAGCAGAACATCACGATTTTGAGAGAGATATCTTATTAAAGTAGAAGCAATGCCATGTTCTTACCAGATTGATTTATGAAACCAAATTTTTCTTCCAAAATGTGGTATAAACATCACCTACGGTCCTCCATAATTCAACCCCATAGGGAGAATTTTAAAATTGCTGTTTACATAGACAGAAAAAACAGTTCAAATCATATTATGTAATCAAATACATACGCAAATGTACCTCATCTCCAGATTTGATCGATGCATTGCTTCTTGCATACTTTCTGACATGTCCATTGGATCTACATCAATGACTGCATTACTAAGACTGTTGGCGTGAAGGTTTTCTCCAACTCTATTATCAATATTAGAAAAGAAATTGCCCAAGTCCGTAGATCTAGCCCCAACCTAATCAAATCAGTTGAGATTATCATGACTAAAGAAGCAGACCAAGGCTAAAGAGAGAGAGGAGGTTAGAAAAACAAGTTGACATGATAGTTTTCTCCAACTCAGCTATAAGTATTAGCAAGGAAATCCACCAAGTACATAGATCATCCCCATCCTAACCAATCAACTACAATTAGGATGCACTAAAGAAACAGTTCAGTTTAAAAAACATTCAAACGCTAAAGAAAGCGAGAGGTGAAAGATGTTCTGATCCTCAAGCATATGAAAATGAAAAACCAAAAAGAAATTTCTTTTTTCCAATTATTCAAAGAGTAGGAATTAGCAGTAAGTAACAAAAGCAACAGAAGCCAAACAAAAAGATAAATGGATTTGTCAGGACCTAGTGTGGGGTTGGAGATCTTAAGATCACTGATCCGACCAACCCAACAAACAAGTTTTAACAAAAAAAATTACTGAAACTCAACCTACCTCACACCTTGTCCCCCAAAATTTTAAAAGAAAAAGGAAAACATAACCAGTAGAAGAGAAAGAATAGGCCATAAAGCCCACAATTTTTCCCTTCATGCCTGTTTCTTCTAGGGAGAAATGTATGTTCATTACATTGCAGATCCACAGGTAGCTTCGCATGCCAAAGGCAATTTCACACGGCAACAACTTTGTATTACTCGCTACAGGATCATGAACTTGAAGAATTACCAGCTTCGACCATGCATAACACCATGGCCGCTGGAAATGAAGGGTTGTGGTATTCCATAGAAAGATCAGTGTATATCTTTTACACTAATATGCCACAATGGCCAGCAACCTCTCGAATTCCAGTAAAACATAATAAGTACTATGCTTTATTGTAAATTGATTTTGTCAAATGATAAGTAACAAACAACATGATTTATTTAAATTATGTAACCACTAAACATACCTTAGTAGCTAAAGAAGCAGCTCTTGAATCACCAGTATCTTGTTCAAGACTCTCAATTTTTAAAGCAGCTCTAGATGTGTCTGCGGAACTTGAAGGCGATCCAAGGTCTATTATAGAATTTTTATGTACAGGAGAAAGAGAAATAGGCCTCAACATGTGATTCTGCTGCTTTCCATCCAATGACTGAAATGCAATAACTTGGATTCTTCCGACCTGAAATATTAGCAAATAGTTTGTAGGCATTCACCGGCCAAGACATTATGCTCATGGTGAGCTACAGTTTTTAAACATGCACCGGCCATTGGCCAAGACATTACACTGGTGCTGATCTTGATACCAAACAATCTTACTACCTTCTGTGCATCTTCACTAAAACATGAAAATATCAATCCAATAAACCCAGCATCCAGAAGTTGATACATAGCTTGAGTGCGGACATCTGCATGATTTCACATCAGCACGTTATGATAATCATGGACCGATAAAAAGGCAACTAGTGAAAACACAGGTATCAAGCTGAGAGGAGAACTGGACTTAACGCAAATAACCTCCAGAAAACGTGTAGTTAGTCTCTTTAAGTTGCTGGAGAACAAACTATCAATGAACCACAGAGATACAATCAGATGAAACCTAGGAGAATGCAGAAGGATTTAAAAGAAAGGCGTCCCAGCCACTGAGTGGGCATTTGGATATAAAAAATTGTGAAATTTGAATAAGAGCAATATTTGTCTTCAAGTTGAAAATGGTATTTGGAAATTGGGGTTGTGTCTGGACATAAATATAAATTGGAATTATTTTTTAATTTTGTGAGTGATTTATAGGGGAAATTGTGAAAACAGCTCTTTGGAGTTTCTCAAATTCTGGAAAATTGTAACAATTCTATGTCCAAACAGTTTTCCGAAATAAATTCTGGGAAAAGTGAAATTATCCATGGCCAAACGGGCGCTTACATTCCCGTAATAAGTGGGGTCCGGGCAGACAACTTGGTTCTATTGGTATGCAGTCCTACCGAGCATTTCTGCTATTAGGTAACGTCCGGGCAGAACCAAACTGAGTTTGTATTATAAGCAAAGAAATAGACTATTTTAAGATTCAGGTATTAAAACACTTTTTTTAATTTCATATTCTTAATTGAATTAGCATTTTAAGTGAAAGTCTAGCTTTATAGATGTCACATTTATCTCCAGTAAGTTTATTTTTATTATGTTGTACGCAACCCAAATATCAAGTATTATGTTTAAAATTCAAAATTCCAAACACCGAAAATAAATTCTATGATGGGTATTGTATAAAAAATACTAACATTCAGGCAGAAAGACCATCTTTGGTTACTCAAATGTAATGGGACTAAACAATTAACCAGAAGGTGTTCATAGAGGCACTTAATACGTACCAACATGGGAAGGGAGCACCGTAATATGGGGATGTGAATGGTACCAGCCAATCACTCTTGTTGTTCTTCCTGTTGCCAGGGTCATTCTGTGCTAAGAGAGTTAAAGTAACAAATCCCGACTATAATTTTACGGATGAAACTGCATAATCACCACCACAACTCAATCATATATACATTTGAATCCATAAAGTCACGAACCCAACCAACAACTCAAGTTGTATGAAACCATAGTTCTAACGGGAGCAAAGATCTTTTCTCGCCAACTACTATCGAAGCCAAGAAAGCCGTAGCATGTCATAAAATATGGTTAAGTCAAGTTCTACGTATACTAGAAATGTGTCATGCACTCTACATATAAAAAAGGTTTGCACAGATAATCCTAAGAAGATATGATACCACGGAAGTTATTTGATATGTGCCCCAAATTCATCAGAAGGAAAAAAGAATCAAGTTTTACTGATGAATTGGACATGTTACTATTAGGAAGAAAACATTTGCAGAAACAAAGGAAGAGCCCATTGCATGAGGTGTCATTCAAATTGCTTCATGTCATGAAGAAAAAGACCAAAGTGTACGAACACTAAAATTGTTTCTCATTTGGCAGCAAATTTACCAAAAGCAATCTTTGAAGCAATTGTGCATGGATCCTTATCCAAAAAAAAAAAAAAAAAGAAAGGCAATTGTGCATGGATTAAAAAGGATATCTCAGCCTTGACTGATGCAGCAGTTAGCTGCTCAGGATTGGTCTCCACACGGTCCTTCCTCCTGTCGCAACGTGGCTGTGGCAGCGCTCCCCATATAAGTGCAGTCACACCACCATTTTTTGACTGCTGCAAATTGCAACAGCACAAATATTATTTTTGCACATGGAAATGGTTTACCATCATCAATAGCATGCAAATCAAGGAAAGAGAACACATAATTTTTATTCTTTTTCATGATCAATAAGGAAACCAAACTGTATACGGAATGTTTAGCAAGAAAACGTCTAAACTATAGCATGACAAGCAAACATAAGAACCTGTTACACACTACTAGGACACATCATGCAAGGAAAGTTTAAATATGGACCATCAAAGATTCACCTGCATATCTGCCAAAATAGCCGGAGTATTAAATATGATTTTGACTTACTAAGATATTTTTCTTTCCTGATCAGTGAAGAAACCTCAAAATACATATTACATACTGAATGCTTAGCAAGCAAATGCCTAAACTTTAATCTGACAAACCAAATTCAGAATCTAAGCGCTTCTCAGGAAGGACGCAGAAGGAAAAATGAATATCAACTGCCAATGATGCACGTGGGCATATACCAAAATAGCTACTTCCTCCGTCTCAACTAAACTGCCTTTACTTTCCTTTTGGCCTGCCACAAAAAGAGTGTTTCTTTCTATATTTAGTAAGTTTTACAATTCCAACATCCTACAGGAAGAGTTAAGTACCACAAATTTAAAAGACCATAGATATCTTTAATTGTTTTTTGAAACTGGTAATGTGCAATCCTCAGCATTAAGGACATGTTGGACACCATCAAAAAGTGTCTGATTTTTAAAAAAAAGATACTTCCCTAGATCTGAATAAATCTACAAATGGTTATATCCTCTAAACCTACTTTTTAACACCAAAAGTAGAAAGATATTATACAATTCTATTTTACTTTCTGAATGGAATTGGACCTATCTTCAAAACGCCTCCCCATTTCTTTCTCACCAAACTGTCCACCAGATGCATCGTGGTATGATCCTCCACCACTTCTTTTGACTTTTGTTGCCTCCTCTTTCAGAAGCTAAGCAATTGCAGTATGCTCAGGCATAGACCAACTTGTCTTTGTTATGTTGAGAAATAAAGACCAAAGTTGTGCTGTAAAAGTGAAGTGTGAAGTGTAAGAATATGTGGCTATTTGTTTCCTCTGTCTCATTGCATGAGAAGCACTTGGAGACCATGATAAGCCCCTTCTTCTTCAAAACTTCTTGTGTCAGGCATGCTCTTTTAACCACCAACCAAGTAAAGCATTTTACCTTGGTTGGAGCTGGACTCTTTTATAAGTTTCTCGATATTTTTGGTTGCCCTCTATATTGTACCCTTCCTTCCATTAGTATTGTGTTTCCATCTTAATGTATCTGGTTCAGCAGTAGTGCCACTGACATCATCAATCCTACTTGGCAGATTAGTCACTCTATCAATCTCCCAATCATTTAGCACCCTTCCGAAGGATAATGATGAATCCAACCCAGCACCTCAAAATCTAACTTAGACGGGAAAAAGGTCACTATTGGAATTTGCAACCCCCCCCCCATGGTAACTTCCAACTTTATTGAACATTAGACTATACCCTTAATTTATACAGTTGATGTTATTTTGATCAAGATATTACAAAGAATAAAAATTGCAAGTTTAATCAAGACAAGATCTTGAGAATCGTTTCTCTCAAGGCACTATTTGAAGGTAAAAGGACTGTGTACTGCAATATCAAGAATTAAAAGGACATAGAAGGCAGATATATGTATCAGCTTGTTAAGGCGCAGCTCAGAACCTATTCACCTTTTTCTAGAACAAAACAATGGCAGTTCAACACCACGACCTCCTCCAACTAGCTCTGTGTATCAAACTGAACATATATTCATATCAATCAACCAATTACGCAGTTCCAAACTAGCTAAGATAGTAACCACGTATACAGATCCTCTATATCATTCCACCCAACCACAGATATTGGGAACTCTTGTCAAACATTAATCATAATTGAACTTTAACGAAAAGTAAATCCAATACTGATTAAAGTTGCTACCTTTATGCAACAACATTAATTTCTCCAGACAAAGAGGTTTCTTTTTTCCAAAAACAACTCTTTTTACCATTTGCAGATGTGGCATCTAATCTTGAATTCCAGGAAATTTAACAGAAAGTACAAAATGGATTTAGCAAACATCAACAATAACTGAAACATTAGGAATGTTAAATCCAACAATAACATAAAGTACTGCCTTTGAGCAATAATACCAATTTCTCAAAGAAACAAAACTCAGTCTGATTGCTTGATCTTGATTTGAGTAACTCTTTACCATTTCTAAACACAGCATTCAATAATTCAAGAACATTTTTAGAAAATGTCATCAAAAAGGTAATTCCATTTAGCAAACATCTACAAAAGAAGGAATTAACGAGCTCCCAATCCAACACTGACTAAAGTTACTGACATTTCGGCAATCACTTTAATTTAACCACCATTTGCAAAAACTGCATCCAATCATTCAAGAATTCAAGGAAATTTCAACAAGCTTTTTATACCCAAAATTGACACAAAACTACAGTTCTATTCAATGATTATAGCAACTCCGAAAGACACATAGGGTTTATAACACCCCAAAACCCTAAAAAGCAAAAATTCATTCAGAAAAATGAAAAAAGACAAAATTAAAAACCTGGGTATCACCGAGGAGAAGCCCCATTATCTCTTCGGTTTCTGTAGACAATGCATGACTGAGGCATGTTAACCACACTTCCTCCGTCATTTTCACACCCGTCAGAGCCATTTTCTCTTTCTTGAATCTGTATCAGCAAATGAATTTCAGTTTATAGAATTTTTTCCTTTTTGGAGGAAGACGGAAGTGGCTCCGAAGTCTGCTACATGTGAAGGGGAACGGAACGGCGGAGAAAAAAAAAAGAACAGATGAAAGTACAGATCGGAGTGTTGGACTGTGTGGAGAGAAAATTGTGTTTTTTCGTCCTGAAAGTTTTCCAAGTGTTTACATTTTATCCTTATTGTTTTTAAGTGTTAAACAGCGGTCCTCTATCTTTTAAGATGGTTATAATAATCTCTGCCCCCTCCAAATTTTCAATGGACAAGATTTTCATGTGATTAAAGAAGATGTTCTGATATAACCGATAAAATTATTGTTACGGGATTAGAAGCAGACGTATTTTATGATAAGCTAATACTTTAAAAATAATATGATCTAAATAATGAGAATATGTGAAAATATAGGTAATAAATGACATATTTTAGTAACGTATTTTATTGCTTATTGATTAAATGAATAATTTACATTCGCTTTGAATTCAAACCTCTTTACAATGAATTTGTGTTAAATTTAAAATAGATTTTACGCTTTTAGCAAATTCAAACATCCTCACACTTCCTCCAAAGGATCAAACAAATCTATTGATCAAGTTTCATTTTTATACTAAATTTTGGTTAACATATTTTGACTTAAGTTAATCAAGCTAAACTTTAAATTTTAATATTCAAAAATATTTATTATTTTTCCTAATTTGTTCTTTTCTCACTTACAAAAGATTATACGCATATTATTGTGTGTAACCATCAGTATATGCAACTCATTTGATTTTGTGTTTTTTTTCTCTTGATGAACACAAGAATAACTTCAAAATCTACTATGTGTGAGGAGAACAAAACATCATAATAAAAATAAATGGATTAAAGAAGAATAGACAATCAGTTACAAAAAAATAATAATTAAGAAGTCATTAAAAATGAATACTTAAAAAAAAAAAAGAATAGATAAAATTCACTTTAAACTTGTCTCAAAAAGTCGAAGACTTGCTCAAACTACTATAGCAAACAATTATACATTTGTATTATTTTAAAATAAATTGGTTTTCGCCCTAAGATATCTAACACCACTCTCATTTTATGTGGTATTTTACACACTTCCGCCACATCACCACCACATTATTACTATGTCAGAAATTACATTCTTTATATTTTTTTCATTAATTACATGATTTCATTAATTAATCTCCAATTGAAAATTAAAATCGTTCAATAATTAGCTTCGTTATCAATAAATCACCTAGCCCATTTATCTCTCGTCTCGCCAGAAATTATTTTCATGCGACTGCCATCATTACCATTTTATTTCTCTTCACCAGCAGCCACCTTCAATCTCTTCTTGTTTGTCCCCCATCAATTTCTCAATTTTTACAAAAATTTTACAACTTTTATTAAAAAAAAAAAAAAGTTAATAAAAACTAATGATTCTCATTGGAATAATTTATTTTATCATTATATTGAATAATTTAAAAAATAATATTTTACTTTAAGTAAAAATCTGAACTGCCTAATAAATTTAGCATGGTCTGTAATAGGAAGGCATAAAAAAGGTGAAAATACATCTGGTGATGGACAAGAAAAGAAAAAAGAAAGATTAAGAAATGAGGAGGAAAAAATAAAAGAAAAGCTAAAAAAAGGAAAAGAGACTAGCAAATAATTTCTACTATTATGGAAAAGGCTAACTTCAACATGAGGATAATTTATTTTTTTTTTAAAATAAAGCTTTTCAAAAATATATTTGTTAACGGGATTTGTTAAAATTTTCTTTTATCTTTTTACCCTTATTTGGAGCAATGAATATTTGAATAGTTCATCCAACTGATAGAATAACTTACTTACAAGGCCATTTCTTTTTTCTAGGGGTTTCTCGTGATATCACTTGTTTTTCCTGCTGTGAAAATATATCTATCGTTAAGCTAAAATTATGCATTGTCTATTTTGTGAAAGCGTATTCAAATTGTGTTGTGTCTTTACGGTAGGTATTGGATTATTCAAACTTATGAGACTATTCAACTTTTCAATGACCAACGATCTAAGTGTTACAAAACGAGGAAACTTTTTGGAGAAGAAGGGATTTCAATAATGTTATCTGGCCAAAGATCTTTCTGTTCTTTGAAGAATTTGTGAAAATTTTTTGAAAAAGAAAGAAAAAATGGAGAGATGAAGTGAAGCTGGAAAAAAAATCATCAAAGAAGGATGAAAAAGCAAGTAGAAGAAAGTTTTCGTTCCCAATCATGAAGCATATGCTCATTAGTCACAGTTCTTTGACCCTAGCCAATGCAAAAGTTATGATGAATCTTTGAGTAGCTTTCGCACATCTTAAACTTTCGTATGTCCAACAAATGTCTATTACATCAGTATGAGACTATGTCAAGTTGCATTATCATTCAAGATAGTTCAGAAAAATGCATTATGTTTCTTTTCTTTTGGCTTGTACTATCATATGGACTATTATATAACTATAAAATACATATGTTGACGTGCAGATATTTAGCCGACTCATATATATTTTACAACGTTGGGCATGTACACATCCGGGGCTATGTGCACCTTTATCTAGTAAATACAAATATTCAATTGAAAATAGCACATGCTTGACTTTGCTCAATTTTTATTTTTAAAATTTTACTCATGTTTATCAAGATATTATTTTTTTGGTTAAAAAAAATTACTTTTAAATAGTGTAAATAATTTAATGTATATTTGATTTTCAAGTTCATGTTGAATTATATGCAAATTACTAAAATGAAAGCATACATTAAAATCTACTCGATATGTGGCATTAAAAGAGAATTTGATTAATAATGCTTGGGAAAATAGAATTATTAAAATATAAATAATTTCTTTCTCAATAAGCTTATTCTAATTTTATTTTGACATTTACTAATAATACAACTAAATAAAAAATTACCATATAACAAATATCAATAAGCTAGCTATTTTTTGTCAATGTGCTTGCTTATTGATGGAGCCTATTGAGGTAATTTCAGTAATCAATTTATTTAAAATATTGACTATTTTATCTTCTATTTATTTTGTACATGATTGAGTAATTAATGTTGTAGGTAAAACATTAAAAAGAAGTCTATAGACACGTTAAAATCAAAAGTAAACATAAAAATAAAAGTGAAAAATATCTGCCGTGAACCTGACCTTCTACTTCCTCATGTTGTGGGTAACCTATGTTTATCTCTTGGTTCCATCTCCTTATCTGATGCTTTTCAGCGTGTAAAAGTATATTTCTTTGCCTCCTCTGCTCTGTTTCTTTGTGCTTCCTCTCTGACTTGCCATTTTCTCTTACAGGTAACCTCCAGCGGATATGCTCATTATCACATCAATTCGTCGTCGAGAATTGAATATGTTCCATATTTTGTCTCAGACGTCTAACTTGTTCGTTGAAGATTTAGCACCAAGTAAACCGCTGACTCTTATACTCCTTTTTCTTTGCATTTTTCTCATTCTAATCTACTTTTTTTGTAGGTGGGGAAGTGGAGATATCAAGGTGCTCAATGTTTTTTTTGCCTTCTTCAACACCAAATCTATCCAAGGGTTCAAAAAGGCGTTTGTCTTTGATGGCGTTTATTTTTATAAGTTGATAGGTTGATAGGCTACGCAGTTTACACCTATATTCAGCTTTGTATGCCCCATGTTGATCAAACATTGTAAATATTTCTAGATCTCACCTGTTGTGCCTATCTGATGCTATTGTTACTCTCGTATATTTATCTTTCTTGTTTTGATCCTTAGTGTAGGCATCAACATCTTATCCGCTGCTTTTACTATTCCTTTGCATGTTACTGATAGTTACCTCTCCGTTTCCATGTTTATTTTTCTCTCTTGATCACATGTTTCATTTGCCAACTGGTTTACTTTCCAGAACAGATGATGTATTTCTATATTTGTTGCTTGCATTATTTCCTGAATATGTTGTATTTCTTCCACTAGCTGCCAAGGAATTCTCCACTCTCTATTAACCATTTTTGTGACCCCTAGAGAATTTGTTTCTATTATGACCCCTTTTAAACTGTTTATGCTATAATGTGTGATGACTTTAAGTATTGCTATAACTTTAGCTTCCATGTTGCTTTTCATTTCAATTGTCTCTACCTCTGCATAAACCACTTCCCCTCTATTATTCCTTAAACAAAAGTTGTATACATTGTTACCTAGATTTTCTCTACTCACATCATCTGTATTGCATTTTAAGTCTTCCTTGTCTAGGCTTTTCCCACCTTACTACATGACAATGTAGCTTTCGACTCTATTCTCGAAGCACCTTAATAATATCATCCCACTCCTTAGGCAGAACTATCCAAGGATATTTCCTCCATATTAATTTAACAATCATATTCATACAATTCTGCGTTATTCTGTATAGGTTGATTATTTTTTCGTGTCTTCTGACATTCTTCCTTTTTCATAGTTCCCATATCACAAAAGCTTGTACGATAGGTAAAATGATTTTGAGTTTGGTTGAGGCTGAAATTTCCCACCAAACATTTATCATTTGTTCTAATTCTTCCCTAACCTGAATTCCTGTACTTTTATTTTTTAACTTTACTTTTTAATTTAAATAATATTTGTTGTTTTCTTTCGAGACCCACCTATAAATTAAACTTTTGTGGTAAAAAATGACATGAGACTATGATTTTTTTGAATTCTAAAAATCTTTTCACCTATGACATATGTTTTTTCCATCTTTTTCGTTGGGTCAAGAAACTTAGTAAAGGGACAAACAATCAGCGTTGTTACCTATCTGGCCACTAGACCTTATCCTCAATTACGGGCCCTCTACAAACGGGCCTTTAATTAATGGGCCTTGTATTTAACCGAAGAATATAATTAATTACAATTAAATTAATAAGGGCGTTGGTCTCGTTTCTACCTTCACTGCCTTTCTTTGTTTCCATCGCCATTCGCTAGCAAGCGAAGCTTCAAGCTCTGCTCCGTTTTCCCAATTTCATAGGGGTTTTTCAGCCCTAGACTTAATGGCTGCATGTAAGTACCCAATTCCCCATTCTCTCTAGTGTTCTTCGTGGCTCGCTTCATCATGCATGCAAATTTTTTTTTTGTTCAAATTTATCATCTGGTCCTTACCTGAACTGTTAATTGCTTGTTCTTCTAGGGTTCGAGTTAGGGTATTCTAAATTGATGTATAGCTTCTTCCTCTTCTGTTTCTACACTTGCTCTTTTAGTAAAATAAAAATGCGAACTCTTCTTACTTCATTGACTCCTGTTTCGTTGTTGATTGTGTTTTTCTGTTTTAATCTGCTTCAAGCTCAAACTATTCGGTATTGTGCGTCTTTCTTATGTATTCATTCTGTTAATTTAGTAAAAAATGCGAGTTTTTTTTACTATTCTAAGTATGTTTTGGAACATCTGTTGTTGTTGATCGCT
>DF362241.1:0-13931 GCA_000787875.1 Solanum virginianum
GCTGAGCTATGCCAGGCTATTCAAACTCTAGCCTAGGCTTTCACAGCACCTATTGTGAGATAAGGAGTGGGTCAACAGGATGCCCATGACACTTCTAGAGTCCGAGAATTCTGGAGGATGAATTTGCCAGAGTTCACAGGGTCTATATCTACTGAGAATCCTAAGAACTATGTGGAGGATCTTCAGAAAGTATTCCAAGTGATGCATCTGGCTAATGCTAACATAGTAGAATTAGTTGCTTATCAACTAAAAGGAGTGGCTAGACTATGGTTCGACCAGTGGAAGAAGGGTAGATGAGAGGATGCCCCTATGCTGACTTGGTCTATGTTCAAGGAAGCTTTCTTAGAGCACTTCTTCCCTAGAGAACAAAGAGAGGCTATGGTAAGACAATTTTTGAACTTGAAACAAAGCTCTATGACTGTGCAAGAGTATAGTTTGAAGTTTACTCAACTATCTCGATATGCTCCAAAAATAGCTGCTGATGTGAGGAGGAGGATGGGGATGTATGTTGAATTGAGGGCCAAACAGAGATGGGAGGAGAGCAATGCTCAGAAGTGACATGGATACTAGGTGATTGATGACTCTTGTGCAACAAGTTGATGAGGAGGGGCAGCATGATAAAGTGGAGTTCAGAAATAAGAAAGCAAAAACATCCACTAATGAGGTTGGAAGAAAAGGGAATGGAAACCAATTTCCAGCACCATCATTTGCTAGTGCACCTGTACCTAGAGTCAGAAATGATCAGAAGTCCCAAAACGCTGGATCCCATAGATCTCAGTCACAAGCCAGTGTGGCTCAAGATTCATTGGGTAAGTCAACATGTGGTAAGTATGGTAAATTGCAATTGGGGAAATGCTGCGAGGAGGGTAATATATGCTACAAGTGTGGCCAAGCGGGTCACTATAAGAGGGATTTTCCAAAGTGGTTTGGTTGGCCTCTATCAACTGCACCAGCCCCACCAGCTAAAGGAAATTAGATAGGTATTACGTTAGGCGCAAGTATGGCCATAAACCATTCATACGCCATGGGTAGCCAATATGATCAAGAGAACTCCCCAGATGTTGTGAGTGGTATGATTCGAGTATTTTCTATTGATTGTTAAGTGTTGATGGATCCTTATGCCACATTGCCTTTTGTAACTCCTTATGTCGCCTGTACATTTGATAGAACCTCCAAGAGTCTTCTTGAACCCTTTGATGTTTCTACTCCCGTGGGTAAGTCTATTCGGGCTGAGAGAGTCTACAGAGCTTGTGTAGTGTACATCCATCATAAGGATACTATTATTGATCTGATTGAGTTAGATATGACTGATTTTGATTTGATCATTGGCATTGATTGGCTCCACGCCTGTTATGCCTCCGTTGATTATAGAGCCCGAACCATTAAGTTCTAATTTTTAAATTAACTGGTTCTAGAGTAGAAGGGTGATTTCGTAGCACCTAAAGAAAAGTTTATATCATATCTTAGAGCTAGAAAGATGATTCTAAGGTTGTGTCTACCGCCTTGTGAGAGAGTTAAACTGATGATGTTGAGTCTCCTACTTTTGTGTCAGTCCTGATTGTGAACTTCCAGAAATGTTTCTCGAGGATCTGCCCAGAGTCCCTCCTAATAGGGAGATTGACTTTGGGATTGGTGTTCTTCCCAATATCCATCCTATCTCAATTTCACCTTATACGATGCCCCACCCTCTCGAGTTGAAAAAATTGAAAGATTTGTTAGAGCAGGGCTTCAGAAGGCCGAGTGTTTCTCCTTGGGGTGTCCATGTCCTATTCATGCTAAATAAAGCTAGGTCTCTCAGAATGTGTATTGATTATAGGAAATTGAACAAGGTCAGAATAAAGAACAAATAACCTCTTCCACTGATAGTTAATTTGTTTAACCAACTTCAGGGTGCCTCTTGTGTCTCAAAGATTGACCTTAGATCTAGCTACCATAAGTTGAAAGTGAGAGAATGTGATATTCTAAAGAGAGCCTTTAGGACTAGATATGACCATTTTATGTTCTTTGTCATGTCCTTTAGGTTGACATATGGACGTACAGCCTTCATGGACTTGATGAATAGAGTGTTCAAATAGTATCTTGATATGTTTGTGATTGTTTTCATCGGTAACAATTTGGTGTATTCAAGGGATGAAGAGAAGCATGCAAATCACCTCAGAGTTGTATGCAAAATTCTCAAAATGTTAATTCTGGCTTATGACAGTGGGTTTCCTAGGCCATATTGTCTCTAGTGATGGTACTGAAGTAGATGCTCAGAAGATTAAAGCCATTAAGAACTTGCCCAAACTGACCTCTTCGACAGGTCTAAGAAGTTTCTTGGTGTTGGCAAGCTATTATCGTAGATTTATTGAGTGATTTTCTTTCTTATCTATACCATTGACTAAATTGTCTCAAGAATAGGGAAAGTTCCATTGGTTTGACGAATGTGAGAAGAGTTTCTAAGAGTTGAAGACTAGACTGACAACTGCACTAGTTCTAACCTTACCCGATGGGATGGAATATTTTGTAATCTATTGTGATGCTTTGAGAGTTGGATTGGGATGCATGCTGATGTAGAGAGGGAAGGTGATAGCCTATGCTTCCATACAAATTAGGATCCCTTAGAGGAATTATCCGAACTATGATCTTGAGTTGGCAACAGCGGTGTTTACACTTAAAATTTGGCACCAATACATGTATGGAGTGCATGTGGATATGTTCATCGATCAAAAGAGCTTGCAATATATATTTAGTCAGACAAAGCTCAACCTGCGACAGAGAAGATTGTTGGAGTTGCTCAAGGATTATGAAATAAGCATTCTCTACCATTTGGGTAAAGTTAACATTGTTGTTGATGTTCTTAGCAGGTTGTCAATGGGTAGCACAACTTATATTGAGGAAGAAAAGAAGGAATTAGCTAAAGAAGTGTGTCGATTAGCTCTATTGGGAGTTGAACTTGAGGAAAATAATGAGGGAGGAGTTAATATTCAGAACGGGTCTACTTCATCTTTGGTGGAAGAGGTGAAAGAAAAGCAAGATTAAGATCCTATCATACTGCAATTGAAGGGGGTTGTCCATAAATAGAAAGTAATGGTCTTCTTCAAAGGGAAAGACGGAGTGTTGTGATATCAAAGTAGATTATGCAATCCAGATGTTGATAGTATTAAAGATAGAATCATAGCTGAAGCTCACACCACAGATATTCCATTCATCCTTGCTCTACCAAGATGTACCATAACTTGAGAGAAGGCTATTAGTGTAGTGGAATGAAAAGGGATATTACTGAGTTCGTTTCGAAGTGCCTAAATTATTAGCAACTGAAAGTTGAGCATCATAGGCTATGTGGACTGGCTCAAAACATTGAGATTCCTAAATGGAAGTGGGAGATGATCAATAGGGATTTCATTACTTGTCTATTGAGGTCTCGAAAGGAACATGATTTGATATGGATGATTATAGATACCATGACCAAATCAGCATAATTCTTAGCAGTTAAGACAACGAACATTGTGGAGGAGTATGCCAAGTTGTACATCTACAAAAATTTGAGGTTGGATGGAGTCCCCTTATCCATCATCTCAGACAAAGGAGCTTAATTTACCTCCCAAATTTGGAGATATTTCATAAAGGATTAGTTATGAAAGTAAAATTAAGCACAAGCTTTAATCCAAAGACAGAGGGTCAGGCAGTGCATTTATTTCAGACACTGGAAGATATGTTGAGAGCCTATGTTCTTGATTTCGAGGGAAATTAGGATGATCACCTACATTGGTTGAATTTGCATATAACAACAGTTATCATGCAAGTATTCTAATGGCTCCCTATGAAGCCTTATATGGAATGAGATATAGATCACTAATTAGGTGGTTTGAGTTTTAAGTAGAGTTGATTGGGACAAATCTTGTCCATCAATCAATAGAGAAGGTTGAGTTCATTAGAGAGAGGTTAAAGACTGCACAGAGTTGTTTGAAGTCCTACATCAATGTGCGGAGGAGAGATTTAGAGTTTGAGGTAGATGATTCAGTATATTTGATAGTGTTACTTATGAAAGGTGTTATGAGATTTTAGAAGAGGAGTAAATTGAGTCCACCCTATATTGGACCTTATCATATTGTAAAAAGGATTGGGAAGGTTTCTTATGAATTATAGTTGCCTTCCGAGTTAGATGAAATTCGTCTAGTATTCCACGTGTTGATGTTAAAGAAATGTTCGAAAGATCCTAACTTGATAATCCCAATGGAGAGCCTTGGTGTGAAGGATAGCTTGACTTACGAAGAAAGTTTGGTCCAAATCCTTTATCGTTAGATTCACACGCTGAGAACCAAAGAGATAGCCTCAATCAAAGTCTTATGGAGAAATCAATTTGTTGAGGAAGCCATATGGGAAGCTGAGGAAGAAATGAAAGCAAAATATCTACACCTATTCATGTCAAATGATGAGAACATTGAAGGTAATTTCCTTACCCTTAACTAGATTGATTGTCTTTTCTTGAGTTGATTTTCTATTCTTGAATCTGAATGGAGTTGCTTGATAACTGAGAAAGAGTCGAGACTTGATTGATAGATGTGAATGTTGATATGAGTTTGAGTATATTCATTCCTTCATATCCACCTTTACTCATCATTCGAGGATAAATGATCCAAAGAGGGAGATTATGTAACACCCGATAAAATTACTGAAATACTCTTACAGTAGAAACGTGTACATACCACAACTTCCTATGCTTCGTTTCGAAATCTGAGACCGGATTTTGTAATTAGCAAGAACAATTGGGTATGAAAATGGTCTCTCTTAATTTTTAGAGCAATTGGATCAAAACATAATTTTTTAATTCGAAATAAATTCTAATAACAGTGTGCGATAGAGACGTGACTGTATCGCACCTTTGCAACGAGCCTATATTTTTTTTTCATAGTTTTTTAATGGAGATCAGAAAAGTCATTTGGAAAATGTTTGGAAAAAAGTACACTGGTACACGATAGGTCTGCATCGCAGACCCGCTTTCCCATAGTGTAAAATTCTTGGAAAATTTATGAGGGGTATTCGGGATAATTCCTAACCCCTCGTAAACTCAAAACACGATTAAATTAGGTTGGTTTAATGCGTAAAAGGGTCTAAAACCCCATTATTGACTCATTCTAAGTTCATGAAAGAGACTAGGGCTTGAAACAAGAAAAGGAGAGCATAAGATTGAAGAATTCAAGGAGGATTCTTGAAAGCTTGATTGTTGATAGCTTCATTGTAGAGCTAATCTAAAAGCATAAGATTGTTCTCTCATATGCCCTATACATAGTCTTAGAAGAGTGTTGAATGTTCATGAGTTTGCATACACAATTCTTAATTATTTTCTTGAAATTTATATTCATTACATGTATTTTTGTATGTTGATGATCATCATAAACTTATCTTTCTTGAATTGAATATTTTTCATGAGATATTGCATAACCCTATATGTTACTTTTAAAAGCATGCATGAATGAAGATAGGGATTGAGGCTAGCGCCTTGATTGAGAATGTTGATTGTTATTATGATTGAGATTTGAGAATGATGACAGATTTATAGAACTTGATAGTCCCATGAGTCTTCCCAAATGAAATATAATGAATTTTCTATTTAATTCTTCCCTAATGACTTTTCTTATCCTTGAGCTACTGATTGATATGTTGATTGATGAGATGATTAGAGTCTCTATGAGATTGACTGAAATACAGTGCCTCCACAAGGCTGATCAAAATGGTTTGATAGAGATAGCTTGATTGGATAGATTGTTTTAGGTGTATTGATTCATAGGAGGAGTATCAAGCAATAAAAGAGTAAGAGTTAATCTAAATTACACTCATTAAACTACGTAGCCAAGCGTAGGTGAGGATTAGGACTATCATATCATATTATGTTGAGGTTCCCTCTGATTGAAAGTTCCTAAAATCAATAGAGAACTTATAGATTGTTGTCCATTTTGAATTGTTCATCATAGTTTCGATTCGTTCCATACCTAGCAAGTATGGAATGGTTGTGGCAATATTAGTGTGATTGTTATACAACCAGTGGCTCCTAAGTGATTATTTTCGGATAAGAGAAACTCCTAGAAATTTCCCAAATTGAGTACTCTGAGATTAGATGAGATGAGTTGAGATGCGTCCCTCTAAGATGTGTCTGATTTGATTGATGAGGTTTGATGGGTTGATGGGTCACTTGTCTATTATTTATTCTTGCTTTTGATAGACATTTAACATGTTGATTTGCTATTGTCCTTGATGTTGATTGTTATTTCATATTATTCTACCTGTTTCAATTTTATTCAGCTATTTTACATACCGCACATATCACATACTGATGCTACTCGATGCTGCATCATTTTATGATGCAGATACAATGGCTAGAGATCATCAACAGGAGCACCGTTGAAGATCTTGGACGTTTAACTGATTTGTAAGTTGCCTCTATTTTGGAGGATTCATTACTTTTATCTTCATCTTGCTTTAGAGTTAGATTTGCTTAGCTTATTTTTGATTGAGGTAGTTTTGGGTCTATCCTTTGCACTAACGGATAGAGATAAAGGCTTCATAGACCAGAGTTGAATGTTAATTATTAAGATTGTGATAGATATGCCTTTGAGATTAGCTACTAGTCTTTATTTATATTATATACCTTTGATATTAGATTAGATAGATGTGCCCATTTACATGCCTTATATCTTTCGCTGATTAGTATAGTTAATTGATTTAATTATTATGATGAGGCCAAGTGGTTTGCTTGGGAACTAGCAATAGCCTCTAGGTGCCGGCCATGTCTTGGGTACTCTCCTGTAGCGTGGCATATGGCCTGGTAGGCTACCATCTAGATTAATGATTAGAGGCTTTATAGACATAAGTAGAGTATTTGTTAAGTATTTTGTATTTTCAAAATTATTCATTGGAGACTAGGTTTTAGTAGACCTATATTCACTCATATGATGTTTTCTTCATTTGAGTACTTCTTCCGATGTTGAATTGATGTGACGATGAGGCCAGATAGTTATGTTCGACAATTAGCAATGGTTCTTCAAGTGTCGGTCACTCCAAGGGTACCTTCCTGGGCGTGACAAACTTGGGATCATAGAACAGAGTTCAAGAATTTTAGAGAGTCTATCGAGCCATGTCTAGTAGAGTCTTGTTTATGGGTGTGTTGTGTACCATACTTAATAAGTAGGAGGCCTAGTATATTTGGAGTTTATACACTTTCTTTTATTCTGAGTTTTTGCGCTAGAGTTAAAACTTTACAAAGCACCTTTCTTACTTGTGTGTTACATGGTTACAGATCATGCGTCTTAAGCATGACGTGACCCAGAGGAATGCTTCAGCCAACAAAACTAGGAATCCTACTTTAGTGGTGCCTACTCAAATGGAAATGAGTGGTCAAGGTCAACCAGTTAGAGCCACTGGTTCCCGAGACACCTACTACTCCACCTACTTTTACCATAGAGCTAACTTCAGAGGAGCTATCACCGTGCTCAATCAACTAGTAGCTACTTAGAGCAGGAACATGAGTTCACAAACTCCTAGTTCTAATTCTCACGAGCCAACAATTGCCACCAGATTGAGTGATTTTCTGAGAATGAACACACCAATCTTCATTGATAAGATATGGAAGGTGCTGAAAGTGATGCACGCGACTGAGGCTAAGGGAGTTGAGCTTGCTGCCTTCCAGCTCAAGGATGTGGCTTAGGGAGTTAAGCTTGCTGGCTACCAGCTCAAGGATATGGCTAATATCTAGTACAATTAGTAGGAGGAGAGTTGAGGTAAGGATGCTGAGTCTGCTATTTAGGATGAGTTTAAGAGTGCCTTCATTAATCACTTGTTTCCTCAGGAGTTGAGTGAGGCCAAGATTGAGGAGTTTGAGAATCTAAAATATGAGGGACTGACTATTAAAAAATATAGCCTAAAATTCATCCAATTATCTAGGTATGCCCCAAATAAGGTCCAGGATATAAGAGCGAGGATGAGGAAATTCTTATTTGGATTGGGTAGACATGTGAAGAATGAGTGCAAAGCGGCACTGCTAATCCTAGGTATGGATATCTCCAGAATTATGGTTTATGCCCAACAAACTTAGGATAAGAATAAATATAAAGAGGATCATTTGAGTAAGAAGGCAAAGTCATCAGGGCCTGAACTCTATGAGGCTAGGCAGAGTAAGGGAAATAATTCTTGCTTCAAGAAGTGGTCCTCTAGCCATACACCATCTTCAGCCAGTGCACCAACCCTGAGCCATAGGTATGATCAAAAGACCCAAGGTCATCCTAACGTTAAAGCATAGGGTTCACAATCTCAGGCAAGGGTTCACAATCTCAGGCTCTGAAGCCACCTTGTGGTAAATTTGGCAGGATGTACCTGGGAGTATGTAGAGATGGATGGAATGGTTGCTACAAATGTAGCCAGCCAGACCATTTTCAGAGGGAGTATTTGACGTGGAGCAATAAGGCCCAGTATTCTACCACAACACCATAAGTGAGAGGTAAACAGAGAGGTGTTGTACAAGAATATGCAGTTGGACAAACCATCTATATGCGATGGGGAACTGAAAGGACCAAGAGGTTTCTCTAGATGTTGTGACCGGTAATCTTCGAGTCTTTACCTTTTATTGTTATGCTTTACTTGATCCGAGTGTAACTTGTTCCTTTGTGATACCATATGTGGCTGGTAGATTTGTGATTCTTCTTGAGTGATTGCTGTAGCCATTTTTTATTTTTACTCCAGTTGGTGAGTCCATTTGAGCCGAGAGAATCTACAGAGATTGTATGGTGTCCATATATCATAGGGATACTTTTGTTGATTTGATTGAGTTAGAGATAGTTGATTTCGATGTGATCCTTTGCATGGACTGACTTCACACCTGTTATGCCTCTATTCATTGCAAAATCTGAACTATCAAACTCCAGTTTCTGAATGAGCCTATTATCGAGTAGAAGGGAGAATTTGGTGCACCAAATGGTAGGTTTATTTATTACCTCAAGGCCCGAAGACTGATGTCTAAGGTATGTACCTATCATACCATGCGAGTCAAATCTAATGATATTGAGCCTCCAACTCTTGAGTCTGTCCATGTTGAGTGAATTTCCTGAGGATCTGCCCAGAGTCTCTCCTGATAGGGAGATTGACTTAGGAATTGATGTTCTTCCTTACATCCAGCTGATGTTCTATCAAAATACAACATATTTGGTGCCTAAAACAAGGGATTTTGTGAGTTCTTAAAGTGACTTATTAGTGTTTTGTTGATATTTTTTTTGTTAATCTTGCAGAATAGTTAGGTTGGCATGATTTTGAAGAAAAGTTGCAAAATTTATTGAAGCATAGGCCATATGAGCCCACTTACGAGTCATACCTCACACTACGAGTCGTAGGTTATGTCGTAGCAAGAATCAGAGACCAAAAATCATAAATCTGCCAAGTGAAGGTTACCCCTATGAGCCTAACCTATGAGTCATAATGCACACTATGATTCATATAGGTGGACTCGTAGCAATAATCAGAGAGCCAAAATGATGGACCAAAAACTGAAGACCAAGACTACGAAAGAAATGTAGGAGTCATAGCCCAAGCAATGACTCATACCTATGGGTCGTACTAGTTCAGTCCAAGATGCCAAGAATCTGATACAAGACACCCAATACGACTCGTAGGTCATCCTAGAATCATAATTTTGTGATTTCTCAACTGCCAACTGTCTTTTTTGTGTAAATTCTAGGGTTATTTTGTAAACACTACATATATTTTTAGTTAGGTTTTTTTTAGTGAGTTAGAGTAGTAGACATTTAAAAATTACATTTTGAAGTTTTTCTTAAGTTTTTAGGGTAGTTTATTGTTCTCTCTTGGAAAACCCATTTTGGGGATTGCAAATCTTGCCTTGTACTCATTATTGATCAATCAAACTTGTGGGTTTGCAACTTGTGGTGTCTATCTCGTTCATTGTTATTAGTGAAACTCTTAACTATGTCTATTATATGGATTCTTCTGTTTTTTGCTTTAGCCATGAGTAGCTAAGCACCGACAACTTGGGGTTGTGGGAACCATAGGTAGTTGACTTGAAATAACCTAGTTTTCTTGGATTTCTATGATTGGGGTTTCGTATGTATTATCTATTCCCTTCATTTTTATTATTGTTTGATGGTGGCCAGCACCAAACCCTTCCTACTATCACGATCCCGACCAAGGTAGTGATGAATAGGAAAAGGAAAGTAGATGATAGAATTTGATTGATGTGTTCTCGTCTAATCAACTAAACCTGACCAAGGGGAGGTTGACTGGAACTATTAGTAACGGTTAGTTGGCACGACATCGTGGTCGACCAAGAGCCATGGTGAAATTCAACCATCACCTTCACAAGAGAGATGGAAGAACCTAAATTACCATCCTGCATGCAACTCACCAATTATAGTTATGTATCTAGGGTAATCAAGTCCACAAACCATGGGGAACACAATTCCCAACTTATTCCCAAAATTAAGTATTTCCTTACGATATAGTTAGTCTTTATTTTAGTTTATCTTTGAATCACAAAAAAACACCACCTCCACATTTAGAGAATGTAGTCATAAATACTAGAAATGATTAGTAGTGAAGTCTTGTAGTCAAGCCCTATATTCCCTATAGATTCAACCCTAACATCGATTAGGTTAATTACTGATAGCGACTGCTCTCTTATTGGAGCACGACCATCATAAAAAATTATGGCGCCATTGCCAAGAAATACAACTAGGTCTTGATTTGATTTCACTATTAGTTAGTTCTAGCATTAACTTATAGAGTCTCTTGTATTTTACTTTTCTTTTTTTTTTGTTTTTGTTGTTTAATTTCTTTTGCAAGGTGCACTAGGGTATATGCCCAACACAAGGAGCCAAGCAAATCCCTTAGCTCCACTAAATTTGGAGATCCATCGACTACCAAGAAGGATAGCTCAAGTGAATAAGGACATTGAGGTTGAGGAGGATATGCACACGAATGAGGATATGGATGGAGAAGAGAATCCACCACAAAGGAGTAATAGGCCACAACTCAGGGACTTCAATGAAAATGCTTATAGATAGAATCAATATCTATTGAACCCTATAGCGATGGATGTTACCAGTACTACAGTAATACCTCATTTACCGGCAGATACTAAGTTCACGGTATCGAATGGATTGCTCCAAATGCTCCAAAATCACAGCCTATTCACAGGGCTACCTTCGAAGGATCCCCACCGTCATCTTCAAAATGTCATGTTTGTGTGTAAAAGTGTCATTGTGACACAAAACCTTCTCTTGATGTTATTGGGTTAAGAGTGTTCCCACTGTCATTGACTAGCAATACAGCTGTATAGTTGTCTGAGCTTCCTCCGGGCACTATCACATCACAAGTTGGGTTGAACTTCAGAGGGTATTCCTTGAAAGATACTTCCCAAGATCTTAGAAGTTGAAGTTCAAGGATTAAGTCAAAAACTTTGAGCAATTGCTAGGTGGTTCTATTAGCACAATATGGAAGAGGTTTAGTAAATGCTTGAGGATGGTTCCCGATCACAAGATTGTTGATGATGCCTTGGTCAAAATTTTCTATCAGGCACTTGATGAGAATAGTTGAGCTTGTGCTGATACAATCATGGGAGGCATATCTATGGACCAACTTTTGCATTGCTAGCTGCAAAAATGGAACAAGTGGTCAAAACAAATAGAGCATGGGGACAATGAGAGCAAGGTGTGATGTAACTTTCTTGTGCTTTCAATACCAACAATGAGCAAGAAAAGGTGAACGAAGAGATCATGGAGCAACTTGCTCAACTTCACACAAGCATGGACTTAATCTTGAAGCAAAACCAAGCAAGCATCCATGCGGTCACTCATCAACCTCTGAAGGCTCCTACCTATGATGATCCATTCTTTGATGAGGATGCATATTTTGTAACCAACCAAGTGGCGGGTTTTTAGAACAACCCCGAAGGGTCCAATCTGGACTATTAGAGGCAAGGTTCTGGGAATCAAGGTTAGAACTACAATGGTGAGGGTGCCTATAGAGGCAACGGAGGTGGTTATTATGAAAGAGAAAGAGTGTTGGATGCCAAATGGGGTAGAGCAGATGGTTTGGGATATATAGAGAAAAAACCAGGGTGGATACTATAAGAGAGAGAGTGCCAGACGTTGATTGGGGGAGAAGCAAGGACTACAAGAATGGTCCTTATGTGTCCCCTCACGACCACGATGCCAGGTCAAGTAACTCTAGGATCGAAGATAAGTTTGAAAAATTGTTGAAATGTGCCGACCATCAAGATGAGACTTTAAAGGGAATTAAAGTCGATATTTCAAGTATTAACAAAAAAATAGAGTCTCACGTGGTAGCAATCAACCAACTTGAACAACAATTTGGACAAATTTCTTCAAAATTGAACCAACGCCAAAAGGGCACTCTACCAAGGAATATGGTTCAGAATCCTAAAAATGAAGGGCATCGAATGGTAGTGATGTCTAGGAGTGAAAAAAGCACAGAAGATCCCCCTATACTGGAGATTATGGATGAAGTCGATGAGAAAGGTCTTGGTGGTGAAGTTGAGGTTGAGGGAGAAGATCTGACGGTTGTTGGGATGCAACAAGAAGAAGTAAGGGAGCATGAGAAATTGCAATCAATTCCTAAACCTCCTCCTTCTTTCCCTCAGAGGCTTAAGAGAAAGGAATAGGAAGGTAAATTAAAACACTTAAGGCTTAGGCCTAAGACCCAAAAGTCTTGGACCAAATTGAAAAACTGGACAGCAAAATACACTAGGGCGCGTTGTGCCCCAAACGCGGACTAACACTATTTTTCGTCAAACTTTGAAATTTTGAAATTTTGAAATACGCTATGGTTGCTCTAATCAGGGTTAGACCCATCCCCCACTCAATTTGACCTCCTGAACAAATCAACATCCCTCTTCTAGAATCTTTGGAGAAAATGCTTGGATATGCCAAATATATGAAGGATTTGGTCGTCAAGAAACTCACTTTGAGCCAAGAGTTCTCGTAAGAACTCCAACAATGTAGTGTAATTATGACCAAATGCCTTGTGCAAAAATGAGAAGAACCTGGGGCATTCACCATCCCTTGTACTATCGGTGACATTGAATTTGCAAGAGCATTATGCAACTTAGGAGCAACCCTCAATTTAATGCCTCTTGTCATATTCAAAAAGCTTGGCCTTGGTACTCCTACCCTGACAAAAATGAGGTTGCTTATGGCAGTTCGAACCATTAAAAATCCAAAGGCAATCCTTTTGGATGTGCTTGTTAAAGTCGATAAATTCATATTTTCGATAGACTTTTTGATCCTCAACTACAAAGTTGATTTTGAGGTGCCCATCATTTTGAGGAGACCGTTTTTGGCAACTGGAGAACCCTAATGGATATGGATTCAGGTTAGCTGCAGTTCAGGGTTAATGATGTAGAAGTTGTGTTCGATATTAGCCAATCCATGAAACACCCAAATGAGTGTAAGAGTGAGGTGTTGACCCTCGATGATAGTTGATCAATGAAGATGACAAAGTCAAGCCACGATATTAAACAAGGCATTTCTGGAGAGGTAACCCAAGCATTGTTGATAAGTGTTGGTTTATTTTTAAGTGTTTTTGGTTATTCAGATTTTTAGGTACAAGTTATTAGTTTGATTTTATGATTGAAAAGCATTAATGCAGTTGTAATATCTTGGGAATTGTTGTGTTTTAAGATTTGATTTGTAGGTGAAAATTGAAGAACTGAAGATCTGAAAAATGACACTTGGCGTAGCCTCTACGATCAGGCCTCGTAGAGGGAATCAGTAAGTATCAGAAGTTGGTACATACATTATAAGTCATAAGTGGGGTTCGTAGTGCCCAGGTAAGACTCCTAAATTTTTATAAGTTTTGGGATTGATATGAGACTGGGACCTACGAGTCATAGTACGACCTACAAGTCATAATTGGGGTCTTGTAGCCCCGAT
>DF362241.1:18673-38236 GCA_000787875.1 Solanum virginianum
TCACATTAGCACCTCATACGAGCCCACCTACGAGTCGTAAATTGTGTCGTAGCAAGAATTAGAGACCAAAAATCAGAAATCTACCAAGTGAAAGTCACCCCTACGAGCCAAGCATATGAGTTGTAAGACACAGTATGACTCGTGTAGGTGGACTCATAGCAAGAATCAGAGACAAAAAATTTTGGACCGAAAATTGAAGCCCATCCTATGAGTCATAATACAAACTACGACTCGTATAGGTGGAATCAGAGAGCCAAAATATTGGACCAAAAACTAAAGACCAAGACTATGAAAAAACTATACGAGTCATAGCCCAAGCAACGACTCGTACCAATGGGTCATACAAGTTTAGTCCAAGATGCCAAGAACCTAATATGAGACCCCGACTATGACTCTTAGGTCATCCTATGAGTTGTAACTGTGAGATTTATCAGCTGCCAGCTTCCTTTACTGTGTAAATTCTATGGTTATTTTTTAAATACTATATATAGTTTAAGTTAGGTTTTTTTAGGGAGTTCGACCAGTAGACATTTGAGAATTACATTTTGAAGCTTTTCTTAGGTTTTTAGTATAGTTTATTGTTCTCTCTTGGAAAACTCATTTGGGGGATAGCAAATCTTGCCTTATACTCATTGTTGATCAATCAAGCTTGTGGGTTTGCAACTTATGGTGCCCATCTCTTTCATTGTTTTTGGTGAAACTCTGAACTATGTGCATTAAATGCATTCTTGTGTGTTTTGCTTTAGTGATGAGCAGCTAAGCACCGACAACTTAGGTTTATGGGAACCATGGGTAGTTGACTTGAAATAACCTAGTTTTCTTGTATTTTTATGATTGGGGTTTTACATGTATTATCTGTTTCGCTTCTTTTTTTTTGTTGTTTGGTAGTGGATAAGCAAACCCTACCTACTATCATGATCCCGACTAAGATAGTGATGAATAGGAAAAGAAAAGTAGATGACAGAATTCGATGGATGTGTTCTCGTCTAATCAACCAAACCTGACCAAAGGGAGGTTGACTAGGACTATTGGTAACGGTTAGTTGGTACGGCATGGTGGCCGACCAAGTGCCATGGTGAAATTTGACCTTCACCTTCACAAGAGGACTAGAAGAACCTAAGTTACCATCCTTCATGCAACTCACCACTATAGTTATGTATCTAGGGTAATCAAGTCGACGAACCATGGGGAACACATTTCCGAAGTTGTTCCTAAAATTGAGTGTTTCCTTGCGATATAGTCATTGTTTGTTTTAGTTTGGTTTTTGATCATAAACCCTCCCTCCCCCCTCCTCCCATTTAGATATTGTAGTCATAAATACTAGAAATGATTATTAGTGAAGTCTTATAGTCAAGCCCTATATTCCCTTTGGATTCGACCCTAACCTCGGTTAGGTTAATTACTAATAGCGACTGTTTTCTTATTGGAGTATGACCATCATCAAAATCGGGAAGCTCCTTGGGAAAGACATCAAGAGACTTATTGACCACCGAAACTGACTCAATATGAAGGACTTTAGACTCTACATCCCTAACCCCTCACAAGATGATAAATGCAACCCTTGGAAATAATCTTTTGGGCTTTGAGACAAGAAATGACTCTACCCTTAACTACCACATTACAACTTCCCCACTTAAGGATGGGCTCATAAAGGAATTGGAATCTCACTCTACGGGTCCCATAATCAATGGAAGCATAATAAGCATGTAACCAATCCATCCCAAGAATAATATCAAAATCTACCATGTTAAGTTTAACAAAAACTCAAGGCAAGATTTAATGCAATATGAACACGGGACAATGTCTATAGACTCATTTAGCAATAATAGACTCATCAACGGGGGTAGACACTTCATAAGGTTCACACATAATAATACAGGACACATATGAAGATTTTTGACAATAAAAAGAGTAATGAAAGAAAGAGTGGCACCCGAATCTATCAATAAATACACATCATAATAAAAAAACCTTTAACATACCATTGAAGCACCATGCCAAGTCTAGTGACCCCTAGAGGGGTATGGTTGAGAATATCAATGGTCAGTCTTAAGATTTCTTGTAGCCCTTGGACAATGTCTCAACTTGTAATCCTTTGCGTCATACTCAAAACATGCACTCAAACTAGCCAAACAATCTCCGAGATGGTACTTTCTATACTTGTGGCATGTAGGAGAAGCTTGAACATCAATATCCTTGGCACCACCTTGTACCCTTTGACTCACATTAGCACCTTGGCCTTGAGGACGACCATCTCCACCTTTATTTTGAGCATGAGGACAATCGACAATCTTGTAGCCCATCTTGCCACACTAGAAGCATGTACCCGTGTTCCTCCACCGTGTACCACTATGTTTTCTCCCACATTTTGGACACCTAGGGTGGTTCACTCCATCATTGCCAATGGCTTAGTATATGGAGGCATACCTTCAATTTGAGCCCTTTTACTCCCCTCCCTTGAGGCCAGCGAGCAATTTCTCATCTTATGCACAATAATACAACATTTGAAGCAACCTTCGGTGCCCACCAAACACCTTTCTTGATGCTTCTTGCCACACCCTTAATAAGTGGAAAAAGAAATCCTTTTCTTTTTGTACTTGGGCACCGACAGACTAGTAGAAGATGAAAGCATTTTCAACATGGTCTCTCTTAGCCTTTCTTTCCCCTCTCATATCCTTTGAAGTCTCGGGGGCACCCACTGGTTGATTGAGTTGATCGGTTACAACCTTGGCCAATAGACATAGAGCATAGCGAACCTATGCATTCGACATGTCACTATTGGGAAGTTGACCCTCAAGTGAGAGATAATTATCATCCAGTCAACCATTTTGAATAGCATGAGACATATTTTGAAACCTAATAGTTATAAATCAGTAATATTCCCCAGAGAACTAAATTCTATCGCATGACATAGATCATGAAGAAGTTAAATATTTCCTAAAACACCTCATAGCCTCCTATTTATAGTTATGGTGTGCTTCACAATCATGAATAAGACTCTAATCGATATGGTGTGTTGGACTTCTAAGGACCATGAACAAGCTAGTGCTCTGATACCAAGTTTGTCATGACCCAAGCCTAGGTCCTAGATGTGACACAGCGAATGGGGAACCCGAAGGGACCCCAAACAAGCCTCTTAGCATATCAATCACACATCCTTGGTCACAGAAGCAAAAATAAGCATCTCAAGTTAAAATAAAAAGGAAAGCGGGACTAAAGGAAGTCTTAAAATGCATAAAATCAATAAAAGAGTTAAGCTCATATCATAAATACATCATAGTATCCAACAACACCTCTAACTTGGAATTGAGCGGGGGCCAAGACACTTCCCGAGCTTACCCTCAAATAATAATAAGTATTCAACATAAGAAGGAGTCTCAATATACATAAAGTAAATAGATATTGTCCTCATAATTAAGGACTTACCAAAGCTTTCTCTGAGAATCGAACTAGCCACGTGAAGGAGGAGGATCAAAAGGAGCTTTGGTTATTGCATATTGATATTATGTAGGCATAGAGTATGCATTAGTACTTTCGAATGTACTAAGTATGTGAGATGTAATGCAACAAAGACATAAGCTAATATATTCAAAATGCATAATCATAAGCAATGGATATATAATCTCCCTCCCTCCCCCCTCCTCCCAAAAGACATAAGCTAATATATTCAAAATGCATAATCATAAGCAATGGATATATAATCTCAAAATGGCATGTATGATCAATGCTTGTAATAAAATATGTTTGTCAAACATTCAACTTGCATAGTACATAATACATGTAAGGGAAGAGATCTTAACCACTATAGATCAAGCGAGCTACTACTTGGGATCTAAGGCATGTCACCCCCTTTGCAAGGTGATCGAGGCATGTCACCCCCTCAACAAGGTATGGTCTACTTGCCAAGATAAATTATACATGCTAATAAGAATAATCTAAGGCATGTCACTGCTCGACAAGGTGATCAAGGCATATCCACCGTCCCTAACAAGGTAAGTCATAACTAGATGGATCCACTAGAAACCATAAAAGGGATATTATATAATCCTATGTGGCACATAGTTTAGAGACTAAAGACTTTCTATAAGGACCTCTTAAGTCGAGCACCCATCTTAAGCCTCAATCGATGCTAAGTCAAATCCCACAGAATAATTGAAATAGTCATAACTTGAATAAATTCTAAGAAACATGATAACATGATATGAGTAGTTCATACACATGCTTGACCTCTATTAGTGAGCTTAACTTAAACATGAGAGTAGATAATAATCATACATGATCTCTTATTTTAACATGAATAGCTCACAAGAGGTAAAAACAAATCTTGAAATAGGGCTCACCTTTATACTTGCAACATCATAGATACTTTTCATGAAATCAATACATGCTTGAAAGCCCTTAATCATCATGAAGTCACTTGACTTATGAATCATGTAATAGATCATCAATAACTTGAGAATTCTTGTCATGTCATTTTATAAAACACATAGTGGGTTCATGATACTTGTTTAAAATTATGCAATTCAAGAGTAAAATATTATGAATGAGCTTAATGCAAATGAAATGACCCCAAAAAGTGCCCGAAAATGTACCTTGAAAGTACCCGGAATCATAATTTCTATGTATCTCAAAATCTGTCCCTAATATCAAAAACTCTACTTCATATTATTGTTCAGGGGTTCAAATTGAGTGAGAAAAGGGTCTAAGCCCAATTCAAGAGCAACGATAGCACAATTCATAAATCGCAAAAATGCAATTTCCAATGACAATCTGTGCCCTTGGCACGACGCGCCAAGGACGTGCTGTAGTGTATTTTGTTCACTATTTTTCTTGTCTATTCAAAAGCCTTTATATCTTGGGCCTAAGTGTTTCCATGCATGAAAATTCCTATAAATAGTCTTATTTCACCCTAATATCATTCAAGACATTCCTAAATACTCTCTGCAACACTTAGACAATATTTTATCTCAAAATTTCAAGTCTCAAAACTCATCTGGATCTTAAGGTTCTCATTCAAAGCTTCAAGTCTCCATCTCTAATCTTCTTCAAGGATTCTCCAAAGTCAAGGTATGTGGGTTTCTTTCATGGGATCCTTTTACCCATGATACCCAAGCTTTTTTTTTTACCTAAAATTGCATGATTTAAAGTTGATTTACTCATGGATCTTATCTGTTATGAATTTCACGGCACACTATTTTGGGTTTCATGAAATTATGGTTATTTTAGCAAGTTTTGAGCTATGAATCTAAGAACTATTGTGAGATTTGATGAAGGATATGAATTTCTCTACACACTATGTTAGGGTTTCATGAAATTGTGACTGTTTTAGCATATTTTGAGTTATGAATCTAAGATCTATTGTGAGATTTGATGAAGGGTTTTGATGTATATTGCTTGAGGGTGTTACAAGGTATCTATTGATGATTTTACATTGAATTTTCTAGAATGATTCCACTCTTGAAGTGCATGATTTTACACTAGCACTATACACCCGCTAAGTGTTTGGTAAAATATCTAGGTTATGATTTCTTGAGGAATTGAAGGTCTAATGTATGTCTTATAACACTACAAGAAAAATGACTCTTTATGAAGGGACTTTTGGTTGTTAAAAGTCCAAATCCGGCCGCTAAAGGTCATTAATGACGGGAAAAAATCCAATCATCACCCATCGTTAAAAGCTCCGCCTTTAAAAGTTTAACAATGGTTTTTATTCGGTTGTTAAATAAACTTTTAACGACAACGTAACAACCGATCGTTGTATGTGCTTTAATAGCGGCCATATTTTTCCTACGCTAATTAGTCAAATTTGGTCATTAAAAGTTATTAGCAACAACCGACATCCAACTACTTTTGATGACTGAATTAAAGCCCTTCATTAAAGGTATGGTACTTTTGATGACCAAATTTTCTATCACTGGATGATTATTTCGACATTAAATAAGGCAATCATAAAGCGTTACAAAGACCTTATTTCCATTTGTTATTATATAATTATTATACTATTGAACTAATAATATTGATGATTTCACATACATTGAAAAATATATTAAATAATTGAATTAATATAAAACTTCATCATTAATAAAAAGAACTAATATATATATATATATATATATATATATATATATATATATTCCATATCAAGTTGTATGCATGACATCAACTTTTAATTAAAAAAGAGGAAATATGCAACATATATACATAAGATATGTAGTTTTTAAACTACTCCTAGAAAATCCTTGCAAACTTCAACTTGCTCCTTAATTACTTGATCAATAAATTCTTCATTTTCATGATCTTGTTCTTGAGCTAAAAAAACATGTACATGTTAGTTTAATAACTAAAATTAAGAGTTAAAAGAAGAAATACATATAGGACCTCAAAATATTTACTAGAAAAGATGCAACAAAAAAAGATTCTATAAAAATATGTAAACAATAAATAATGTATATACTGACCCTCATTGGTAGAGTTAACCAGGTCACTACAACAATTCTTAAAATGCAATTCAAAGCATTCAATAGAATGAATACTTGATGAATGTTTGCATAATATTTGATCGCCATCAATTGTACATGAAGATACAACAACAAATATCACTAAAGAAGCAGTACAAAGATTACAAGAAAGGAACTTGGACAACAAAATAATGCATTCATCAAAACACTGTAAACAACAGATGATGATAGAGGTAAAATATGGATAATACTGTTAGTATAAATCTGGTATAGCAGGAAACATAAGTAGTTAAATAAACCAAAAGGCCATGCAGATTTGACAGCTCTTGTAAGCAAGAGAAGACGTACAGATTTGCCAGCTACTGTGATCTTCTTTGAGGACAAAGAAGAATTAGTCTGCTTTATCTGGATAATTCTAATAGGTTTTTAGGCAGTTTCAAGGCTCTCTGTGAATTAGAGGAATAGTATACTTCAGATCAAAGAAGTACCAATATTCAGTCCCTAGCAAATTTTGACCTATAAAATAGAAAATCTGCTTACTAGCATGTTATAAGCAATAATTGACCATCTGTGATTCAGTGGAACATCATATTTGATTTTTTGGATGATTCTAACTTTGTTGAAATTGTCTTGGAAGTACACATTAACTTAACAAAAAGTTCTTTTTATGGTAAATAAACACAAATATTAGCTACCACACTCACCCAAAAACTGCCCCAAATCCCACCTTTACACCGCCTAAAAATAGACACAACAGTCTCCAAAAGTCACCAAAACACCTGCAAAGCTCCTCAACACTGCAGCAACATCCAGACCCCAAACTCACCGACCAATGACCACTAAAATCCACCAAAAATTGACCAGTAATCAGCCACCAAAAGCCCAACCGTAAAGCAGCCAAAATAGCCAGCAACTCAGCTCCACTAGAATGCCACCTCTCGCCCTTGAAATCACTGTGAACTCTGGCAAACAGCAGCTCCACTGAAGTTGCCAAAAACTAGTTCTCTCATCTCAGAACAACAGGTCAAATAATCTACTTCATGTGTATAAACTTAATGATCAGACGGCTAAGTTGTTTGTACGCCCAAGAGGGTGGCATCAGCCAGAAGCTTACATCTTTATTGATGGTGAGCCTGCCAAGGGTTCCCAAGTCAACTTCGGTCTCTATATTTTTGACAACTATGCAAACTTCCTCAAAGCCTATGGTAAAGGACTTGGACCCTTTTTCTATCTTCCCAAAATAGAACATTCTAAGTTAGTTGTCATCTTATTGGTAAGTAGTTTTGAGATTTATATTCCTAGAGACTTCAACGATTCTTATTTTATTTGGACATAGAAGCTAGAATATGGAACAATGTGTTTGAGAGGGCAGAGAAATGGCCTGGAATTGACAGAGGAGGTATTAGGGCTATTATCCTAATTAAGATACTTCCAGCAGTATTTCAGATGAATAAAATCTTGTATGTACTGAGGGACCATTCTGTTGGCCTCAACTATGTTAGATTACAGAGAAGTGTTTGCTTACACGTTATAATTATATTTGTAAGAAGAGATAGATGAGTGTTGAAAGTTCTGCATTACTACAATTTGTAGGTTATACTACTAATGAGTCATAATAATACGCCTTTTATGATGCTAAAAACATAGGATTATTGTGAGTTCATAAGCATGTTTTGTTATTTTGATATACTTTTTATGTTTATTTTTAGGCAAACTATGATTTCATGGAGTTAACGGACAATGAACTGATCTACGTGTGATTTTGGTTGGAGTTTGTCAGGGTACTTCTCATTAGGGAGTCCAGTACATCAAAGAAGCCTTAAAAATATTAATGTAAAGATTGGACAAGCTTGTGAAGACCAAATGGATCAAATATTTTACAAGCGTGTGAGGACTGGAGTGTGAAATTGATTAAATTTTGTAGTGTACTAGGTTAGCTTTGCACTTTGAAATACTGGTCATACATACAAGGGGAATTTACTAGACATTAAAATATAAGACATAAAAGTTGGGACTGAAGTTGTACACCACGTAACCAAACACAGTATGTGGTGCACTATACTGTTGGTGCTTTTCGTGAAAGGGACATAGTGAAGAGAGCTGGACTAAGGCAGTTATGTTTCCCACCAAGGAACCCACCACGAGCCCCTACACGGCTTTTTGTGCACTCCATGAGGCATGGAAAGGGTCGTGAAGTTCCAAAGCACCCTACACAAAGCCCCAAAGGCAAGGCAAGCACTATGGGGTCATTCATGACCTGTGGTGCATTGTATGGTTCGTGAAGAGCACTGTCGAGGGCAAGTTGCAGCAGTTTTCAAGCACCAAGTAGCACACTAAAGAGGGGCCAAGATGGGCATAAAAATGACTATGGATCGTGGTCAGTATCATGAAGGACACTTTGTCTAGATTTCTTAGTTTTCCTACTAAAATTAGGATTAGGTTTCCCACTTGTTTTAGGAAATATTTTCTACTTGTTTTAGGGTAAGTTTTTATTATTTTAAGTAGAACTTAGCTTAAATGCTGAAAAACATTATTCCTCACATTTAAGGACTGCAAGACACGATCAAAAACTTCATCATTCTAGTGAACTTTTCCATTCAAAAATAATACCTGGAGTGACTTGAGGAACAACAATTTTAGTTGTGTGGTTTCTTTACCGTTTGAAGTCGGGATCTAGTTTTTGGTTCTCATTTATTCTTGTGACTCAATACTTGGATTGTTTCTTCCTTGTAAGTGATTTAAACATGAATTAGACTATGATTTATGTTTTTATTCTTACATGTTCGATAATTTAAACCCATAAATAGGGTTGAAGAAACAAATTAAATGAACTGGTGCAGCAAAAAGACAGTTTCCCCTACTAATTTTTCCTTTAACTTTGTGAAAGGAGAATCAATGAGAATCAATTGAATAGGAATAATATCATCGTAGATTTTTAAATAATTCAATGTACTAACCTGTTAACTAGTTTAATCTACTGATTAGTGAAAGATGATGGTGGTGAAGGCTAACCAAACACTACACTTGCAAGTTGTTCATATTACTATGAATTTACCCATATCTACACCACCTAAACATGCCGATTCAACAGAAAAGTAAATATCGATAAGGAAAAAGAAGCACGACAAGAAAACCCTGGGATCAAAAATAGGAGAAGTTATGGGCTTGAGGCTACTCAAACTTCACCTTAATCCATAACTTTCACTACCCCACAAAAATGTGATACTTTGTCCTCAAAGTAAAAACATAAACATAAGACGAGAAAATGAAAACATAACATAGATATATAAACATTAAAAAGTAATAATTAACTAAACTAATATCCAAAACAAAACATAAGAATGTTCTCCAATAAAAAAATCCAAGAACCAATAGAAAAATAATATTGTCTAACACAAGGACAAAATATCCATAAAGTAAATTAAGAGCTGAGGTCAAAAAGGGTCCAAAATCATGGTGCATCAAGCACTAGTCTCGGGCTCATCTGCGGGGTCCTAGCCCTGCCTCTCCTCTATAGCTATACCAGAAGTACCCTCTTTAGGTGGGGTGTGCTATGCTCGCTCTCTCTAAATAGCCGCCAATAAAAGCGACTACCGCACCACCTCCTCTGGTATGGGTTCCTCCTCATGTCTCAGCTTTTTTAGGGTTGGCTCTAGGTTGTCACTTTGATTGAGGGGCCTCTTCCCACGAGTTTTCGAATGGTCGATGAGCAAATCAAATGCCCCATCATTTACTAGTGCTACCTCTAGAGCTGGAACATGGGCTGCCAATAGCTACAATAAATAGGCCTTGAACTTGGCCAACTCCTCAGTAATTACACTCGCGTCGGTAGGCCTAGCTCCCTTAAGTCTCCTATGGACTCTAGTCTTAGATGCTTCAACTAAGGCATCCACCGCTCGAACTCTCTCATCAACTAAATCTTGGGAAAATGCCCTCATCCACTCCTTGGAGTCCCGAATAATCTGATCAATCAATGGCTAGACCCGTGCTGACAACTCTCATAGCCTGCCCTTTGGTACTACCACCCTACGTAATAAAGGCTGAAAGCAATAAAGAGAAAGGAGGGTCAACCTAGAAAGTAGATATTGCTAGTGTTGGAGTGCTGAAGGATGGTGTAGACTCAATTTTGACCAGTGGTGTAGGCTCTGCAGTGGCCGTAGTAGTGCCGATAGTAGTTGGAGGTGATCCTAGAATCTGAGGCTCTATAAGGAATAGTTCTTGCACAGGTGGAGGAGCTCAAGGTTGGGCCACCGGATTCTCATCAGCCTTTATCAGGCTGGGATCTATAGTGTGTGTGGCCTCCATATGAGGGTCTCAGTGTGGATCAATAGGAACACCTATTGCACTGCATAGTCGATAGATCAGAACTAAAAATAGTAGTGAGGTGTTCGTCTGAACTGCAGCCTCATAAATCTGCTCCAAAATGATCTGGGCCAAATCTATAGCATAGCCAGCTAGAATATTGGCCAACAATACAGCTCTCTCAAGGGTGATCACATTGTCCATGAAGGTTGGCCTAATACGCCAATGGATAATGGACCACCAAAACTTGGCTCGAAATGAGAGGTGGGCTTTAACTATAAGATCTACGTGGTTTGTGACCCACATTGGCTCAACCCACCTCATATATTTGACTAGTTATCCACCGTAACAACTCTATCCTTGCTCAAATGACCTTCTCAGTCACCACTCTCCTCATTTTATCAATACAATTATCGTACTCTATGGTAGACTGAGGAACTCTACAAGTGTGCCCAAACTGCACTCATTGGATCATCTCCTCTGAAATATCAACTTTTATGCCTCGAACTGTCACCACCCATAGCCTCGGTTCCTCTATTGGCTTCTTATTCTTTGGTAGCCCCCATCGGAGTGTAGCAAGATATGCCGGATAGAACTCCCGGACTTTGTAAGGGGCATATTTACCCAACTATTGTTTGGTCAACCATAGTCCATGATCATCCAACCAGCATCCAATCCGAGTACTCTATCTAAACCTGAGGCATTGAGCTGGGACTCCTTATGAAATTGGCAAATTAGCTTGCCTTGCCCCTTAGGCTCCAACCCCTGGTCGTAGATTTCCTTTATTCTAGGGATACACTATCTACGATTGGCTTGGGGTCAGGACTGGACCTCCTCCTGCTCAATCTGGGAGGTGGTCTCAGACTCCAACTCAAGAGCTGGAATGTGAAGGGGTCATCTATGGCAAGCTGCCATCTGACCCATCCCCGTTGCCCTGTTATTCCTCCTCTTTAGTCTGGAAGGAAGTACTAACTTCCATGGGTGTCTGCACTACAAGTGCCCGAGTCTGGGATCTATTGGCCTCTAGGTCCACCTTGACTCTATGGACTTCCACAGAGCCCTCGGATTGTTCAGTTCCAGATGACTCATCCACCAATCTCCTATGAAAGGATTGGATTGTTCGCTTGTCTTTAGGAGGCATCTTATCTGCAGACAAACCACAAAGCAACATGTCAGGTCAAGATGTTTGATCCACTAAAACACATAACAAAGAACTAAAAACAAAATCAAACCAAAAATTAAAATTCACTGGTGTAACTACATGTTTGCAGATACGAGTATAGTTACGACTATATACCTTATGTATGAAGTATACATATACATACCTTGTATTATTGAACCCGTTAAGAAAATCTTTAAATATTAAATCAAAGGTTATATTAAGAAAAATTGCATAATACCTAAGTCATATTTATTTTGTAAAAGGAAATAGTAATAAATTATAAGAAAGTATTCCCAAGAATCTAAACTACCCAAATATATTTTATTTTTTATCATAAAAAATTCCATTAAAAGTATTTAAAATGACCCAAATGAAAATATTACATCATTTTTCTAGAAAATCAATTTAAAATATACAATAGCCTAATTATTGGGATTCTATAATTATTACATTTGTAGAATGTGAGACCATTATTCAATATGATAAATAATATATTCATAAAGATGATTGTTTAGGCCTTTGATTAGTTTGAAATACTTTTTTTTAATAAAATTCAAGATAAATTTTCTAAGAATTTTGACCCATTTAAAAATTGTTTAGATAATGATTAGAAAAATATTGTTAATAATAAATAACATCAACATTAGAAAATAACGCTAATCCACATAAATTAATTTTCAAATAAAGACAAGAAGCTAGCTACTATATCAACAGTCACATATATGAAATATATATTTATCAATTAGTATCATAAGAAATGCAATTAAAGTAATAACAGGAATGTCCAGAGGATGTTGACTCCTAATTTTTAGACTCCGAACATCGTAATGATCCTAATAGCTATTGGCCCATACTTTGGGCCAAAATGAGTTTCCAAAGTAGAAACTCCAGCTCTTCAGATGTCCATGAAACTGAAGAAGATAAAAGGTTAGAGAAACATGGATTCTTGACAGTTAGAAAATTTTGCAAATTAGAGAAAAACATGTATAACCATAGTGAGACAAAAGCTTTTCATTAATTTTTTTTGAATTCAAGAAATCTGTTTTATCTAATTTTGGAAAAGGTGAACATAATCCAAATATCACTGAAGTATCCAGGCAAATTATCCATATTCTAAACATTCATACCAAGCAGCTCATACATTCATAAAATGGTATTCATATAGCAATACTTCTCAACTTATTCTTAGTTGCCTAATTAACAAAAAATCCTAACTACAAACTTTCTAATGGTTTTTAATAGAACACCTCACTACGATGCCTACAATTCAAACAGATATGAGAACTCAAGTGATGAATTCACCTGCAAGTTGGAAACAAATCTATAAAATAAAGAGACAAACTAAGTATTCATTGTTCTTGACTATGAAACATAGGAATTTGAAAAGGTAGTAACAATCCCTGCTTAATGACTTTATTTCTTTTTACAGATTGATAAGATTTAAAGATGATAAGACTAATTAGAAAAGGAGTATATCAGATTCAAGTACAACCAAAGAGTCCTCAAAAGAAGGGGCATGATGGATTTTATTGTAATAATTCATCTTGAGATAAGAAGTCCCACATTGATGAAATGCAAGAGAGATGCTGCATATGTATGTAAAAAGATCGTCCCTACTAGTGATGCATTCTAAATTCGTACGGGCCTACACTCAAAGCAAACTATATCACTAGTGGGTTGGATCATTATAGATGGTGTCAGAGCTAATCCTATGATAACCTTGTTGATGCAAGTCAGAGTTCGACTGAGTTTAAGCAAATCCTAGCTAGGCGAGGCAAATATCAGTGTAAAGTCTAGATGAATTTCATATAGTGGTGTAAACCTCAGCGAGGACACTGAGTCCATAAAAGAAGCATATGTAACAACTTATCTTGAGATGAGACATCCCACATCAACAAAACATAGAAGAGATGTTGGGTATAAAAGTAATCAGGTTTCACCTACTAATGACACATTTTAAAATAATGCGGGCCTAGGTTCAAAGTAGACAATATCACTAGCAGGTTGGGTTATTACATATTATCAGTGGGACCAAATAGAATAAATAGGGTTTGTAAAAAAATTATGGGTAAAACTTTAGTTTCAAGTTGCCTACACATCTCGAGTTATACGAGAATCAGGCCATGTGTAGTCCTAAATTTAGAAAGGAATGTAATTCCTAAAATGAAATTAATGGCACGAGACTTGAAAACTAGGAATGATAGTGCAAGGACCCAGATCTTATGAGACCTTATTGATGTTTAAAATCATGTTTTCGGAGGTTTGTGACCCATGGGGTGCTTGTGTATGGATTTGTCTAGCTTTAGAAGGGAGTTAAGGCTTGGTGGCCCTTCATGGCACCTCACACCAGTTGTGGTCCTCATGAATGGCCATGGAATGGTCTATTGGAAGGTTCCCCAACCTTCATGCAAAGAAATTGGCTAAGGCAACCACTAGAAGATCCTGTACGGGTCATGCAACCCATAACGAGCCATGGTGGGGTCTCGTGGAATCTACCACAAGCCACGGTATGGTGTTTCATGAAGCCCTCTTCCTAAAATATGATTTTAATTATAAATTACCATCTCAAAACATGGGTTATTTGAGTGGACTGTTGTACAACCGGTGCACCTTTATATGGATCATGAAACCTTTAGTGAAACATCCTTAGTTTGAAACTTTGCTAAGAGTTATAAGACCCTTAATATAGACCCTTGTACAATCCGTGGTCCTCTTTATCGGTCATGATCTACGAGACCACTGGGTACTTTTAACTGCTTGCTTCATTAATAACTTTCTCGTAATTTTAGTTACCTTTAGGGGGCATTTATAACTTACTAACCTATCTTAAACCACTAAAGATAGCTATAATCCTTCATCCTCATTCAGTTTCATTCATTACACTTAGAACTCTAGAAATTTCTCACTTCCTAGAACTCCTTTCTAGTGTGACATTGAAGATTCAACTTGGGATCTCAAGGAGGGTCTTCTTCTCAAATTAATTTCTTCTTAGTTGTTTTGGTTATCTAAGGTATGTGGGATTGATTTATGATTCCTTTCATTCACGAAGACCCTAAACACTTCTTACTTCTTAAATTATGAATTTCAAGCTAACATTTAATATGGGTCTTTTAAATTAGTGTTGATTTGATTAAATTGTGATATGAGATGTATTTAATTGATATTTTAAAAGTGTCTTATTCCGTAATATGTTAAATTGAATTGATATTTTAAATGTTTGAATATGTATGTTTATTTAAATGTTAAATTTATGCATAGGTAATTTCAAGCATGCCTTATTTGATGATTTCTTCATAGATTTACTATGTTTTCATTATATTATGATGATTTAACTGTGACTTCCTAGTACCCATGCTATATATTTATTTCTCATCGCATATGCATCAATGAACATTGATTTTCATGAGATTTATGATGTGGGTTAACACCCAACTATGATATGACTCTTTGAGTAATTATTGCTATTTAAACCAACATATATAAGTATGAATAAGCTATTCCTATGCATGAACATATGCATATGAAGTATGGCTTGGCTATTTTGCCCTAGTATGCATGATTATGAAGTTTTTTTGACTTTTAAGCCTAAGCATGCATGATGAAGATTTAAAAGACTTATTCTTCTTTTTAAACGCATGTATGTGTATATATATTCTCATGGGATGATGACTTAGCACCGAGTGGACTTGTGTGAGGGGGGCTATCCCAAAGAGCTCTTTTATAAATCTTCAAGTTCTATAACTATATGCCAAATATAGGTTCATGTTTGTGCCCTTTTGTGGATGATTATGTTATACTCATATAATTTTTACCAAAATAGGAGGCCATAAGGTAAGGTTACTTCTCCAAAATAGAACGCCCTTAAGGAGAAGTATGGTCCACTTTGGCAAGTAGATCACCTTTTCTTTCGGTGTAGGGTGAACAATGGAAGTCCATGTAATAACTCACATGGTCTAGATGTCAGTTGAGGTGACATGCCCATATGTTAAAGTATTATGGCATTTTATGCATCATGGATTTCATGACATATTGGTATCATACTCTTTCCTATATACTATTTTCTATATATATGCATTTGTCATCTAACATTGGTTGCAGGTTAATAAGTTCATAAGCATTTGCATGCTTGCAAACTTAGTATATTCAAATATACTAATACATACTCTTTTGCATAAATAATCTAACCATGTAGGGATTAGAGACTAGATCTATCCACCTCTTTACTGTTAGCTTGGATCCTTTTGAGGATTACATATGGTGAGTCCTTATTTCCAAGGAAAAAAACCACCTTCTATCTACCTACTATATGTTATGATTTTCTTATGTCTTCATAGTGAGGGTGAGCCCAGGATATGTCCTGGCCCCCATCCTATTCTATGAACTAGAGGCATTATTGGACATCATGTAAACTCTATGTACTGGTTTGTTATGTGTTATGTTATTTTCTTATGGAACTATGATTATGTCTATCTCATGTTGTTAATGTTATGATGGTATGTTCATGATGAGATATGGAATTATGGAAAGTCCTACAGTCCCTTTTATCCCTATAGCGTAAGTCATACTTACCCGCCCCTTAGTTCTTATGTGCTATATGATATGTGAATCCATGAAAATCATTATCCCTATAATATCCCCATAGCATGAGTGATACTTACCTGTCCCTTAGAACTTTGTACTTACCGATGATATGTATATGGATGCTATAAGGCTTATTTGGGGACTCTTGGGTTCCCATTCTCTATGTCACTCCTAGGCCCTAGGTCTGGGTCATGACAAGCTTGGTATCAGAGCACTAAGGTTTTAAAATAATTCCTAGAGTCCAAAATGTTGTGTGGAGTAGAGTCCTATTCATGGGTGTTAAGTGTAACATACCTATGAGAGAGAGCCTATAATGCCATTTTAGAAATTGTCTCACTTCCTCATTTATAATGTCATGCCTTAGACCATGTATTAAAACTTCCTAAATTTGACAATGTCCTTTATGCCTTATAGAAGATGCCTCCAAGAAAAGCCCATCTACCAAGGTAGTCCCTGATTAACAAGGACCAAGTCCCTCAAGAGCCCATTAGGGGAGCCAGTTACTCAGGATAAAATCTGGACTGCCTTCGCGATGAATTCCCAAGTGATGACTAACTAGGCTAGACAGGTCAATCCTCTTTCTCATGCCTCCACTCCAGCTGTTAGAGTAAGAGATTTACCTGGATGAATCCTTCAAAGCTTAATGGGTCAAAAGTTGAAAAAGATGCCCAAGACCTTAGTGATGAACTCTCTAAGGTGTTGAATATAATATGGGTGAATTTATAAGAGAGAGCTGAGCTAGCTGCCTATCAGTTGAAGGATATAGCTTAGGTATGGTATAACTAACGGTTAAATTCATGATGATAGGGTTGGATTGGAAGAGTTTAAGTTTGCCTTGCTAGATAATTTCATTCCTCTTGAGCTTAGGTAGGGTACAATGACAGAATTTATCAACCTCAAGTAGGCTGGTATGAGTGTGAGAGAATGTACTCTTAAATTTATAAAACTCTCAAAGTATGCTCCTATGCTAGTGGCTGACCCCCTGCAAGAATGCACATGTTTATTTCTAGGATCTCTGATTTGGTTGTTAGGTAATGTCGTAGGGCTATGCTTATTCATGATATGGACATTTCCAACCTTATGACTTATGCTAAACAGACTGAAAGGGAGAAGATCAAGGGGAGGATGGTGAATGATTCTAAGAGAGCCCATAATAATGGTGGGTTCTTCAATTTTAGGAGTAATGGTGGAAATGGTCTCTTCCAACTAGGCCAAGGTTCAAATGCAAAAGTTGCCAATGCTAGAATACCTCCTCCTAAGGCATAAGTTAGAGGTTGGCCAATGCCCCTTTAGTGTAAAATATGTGGGAAGAATCACTCGAATGCATACTTGAGAGGTTTAGCTGCTTGCTTTGGATATGGTGATAAGGGCCACAAGGTTGCTGATTGTCCTAAAGCTTCTAAGAAGGGTCAGGGTTAAGTGATCCAAGGTAATCAAGGCCAACAAAGAGCTCCATAAGGTGGTGCACCCAGAAACAATAGGTTGTATGCTTTTCATGCTCGATAGGAAGTAGAGGAGGCTCCAAATGTAACGATTGGTATGTTGAAAATCTTTGATTTTGATGCTTGTGCTTTGCTTGATCTGGGTGAAAATTTATCTTTTATGACTCCTCTTTTGGCTGTTAACTTTGTATTGAGTCTTGAAATCTTAAGGGACCCTTTTCAGTTTATACTACAGTAGGTGAGTTTATTTTTGGCCAAAGAGTCTATTGGGGTTGTCCTATCTCTGTCTTGCATAAAATCCTTCTGTGTGATCATGTAGAACTTGAGATGTTTGATTTTGAAATTATTCTCAAGATGAAATGATTGCATGTTTCTTATGCCTCTATAGATTGTAGAACCCAGATAGTTAAATTCTTGTTTCTAGATAAGCCTGTTCTTGAGTGGAAGAGTAGTGATTCTGCTATTATGGGTTGATTTATCTCTTATCTCAAAGCTTGGATGATGATTTCTAAATGGTGTATCTACCATATTGCATGGATTAGAGATATGGAGTCTGAGTCACCTACTCTTGTATCTACCATATTGTGTGGATTAGAGATGTGGAGTCTGAGTCACCTACTCTTGAACCAATTTTGGTGGTTAATGAGTTTCTAGATGATTTTCCCAAAGATTTATATGGTATTCCTCCCAAAAGAAAACTAGACTTTGGCATAAATCTCCTTCTGAATACTCAACCTATTCCTATTTCTCTTTATCGTATGGCCTCGACTGAATTAAATAAGTTGAAGGATCAATTGAAAGACTTGTTGGACAAAGGCTTTATTAGACTGAGTATATCACTATGGAGTGCTCCACTATTCTTCATGAGTAAGAAGGATGGATCCTTTCATATGTGTACTAACTTTAGATAATTGAATAAAGTGGCCATCAAGAATAAATATCCGTTTCCAAGGATGGACAACTTGTTTGATCAACTTCAAGGAGTTACCAATTTCTCAAATATTGACCTTTGTTCTAGTTATCATCAATTGAGGGTGAGGGAGTGTGATATTCCCAAAACTACCTTTGGAACTAGATATAGGCATTTTGAATTTGTGGTACTATCATTTGGTTTGACTAATACTTCAGTTGTGTTTATGGATCTTGTGATTCGAGTGCTCAAGCCATTTCTTGAAAGCTTTTTAGTGGTTTTCATCTATGATATTCTAACTTATTGCCGAAGTGAGAAAGAGCACACAGGTCACTTGAGGTTGACACTTCAAACTTTGAGGGAGAAGCAATTATTTGCCAAGTTTAGTGAATGGAGTTTTGATTAAGTGAAGTAGCTTGTCTTGGTGATATGGTATCCGATGATAGCATTAAGGTTGACCCAAAGAAGAGTGAGGCCGTGAAGAATTGGTGTAGACCTCTAACTCTTTCTGATATTTGGAGCTTCCTTGTTTTGACAAGTTATTATCGAAGGTTTTTCGAAGGTTTCTCATCCATTGCATCTCCATTGACTAAGTTAACTCAAAAAAAGGTCAAGTTTATATGGTTAGATGAGTGTGAGAAATGTTTTGAAACTTTAAAAGATCGGCTTACATCACCTCCTATTTTGACATTATCGGATGGCTTAGAT